>VIBQ01000032.1:333991-373846 GCA_006937295.1 Carpinus fangiana | reverse complement strand
AAAAAAAAAAAAAAAAAAAAAAAAAAAAAAAAAAAAAAAAAAAAAAAATCTTTTCAATTTGTCTAATATGGTAGGTTATTATTTAATAATTAAAAAAAAAATGTTTTTATTGCCCTAGCAGAGAGTAGAGCTGACAATTTAACCCGTGACACGCGAACCCGACACGAACACGATACGCAAAAATCGGGTTAGGGTTGTGCATAATCGGATTCGGGTCATAAACGGGGTCGACCCGTTTATGACACGTTTATGGTCGGGTCGGGTCAACCCGCCAGGTCGTGGGTTGACACGTTTTACCCACGCCGGGTCGGGTCAACTTGACACGTTAATTTTAAAAATAAAAAATTTTGCAATTTTTTTTTTTGTTTTTTTTTCTCCATGCTAGTGGTTATTAACTTATTATATCACTCTGAAATCTCCAAATACATCTCCACTTGTAAAATTCCTCAAATATTCGTGTAAATATTAATTATTTTGTTGAAGTATAAAGTTTTATTTCAAATTAAATTAAAAATTTTTCTTCTAATTTAATATATTAAAGTGGTTGGTAATGTCTAAAATTGATATGATTTATATATATATTTTTAGTAAAACATGTACCAAATATTTTTTAAAAATATAAATGAGAATCACATGTACTTTAAATACATATCAATTTGATGGACGGAATTAAAAACAATTATCACATGTCCATCACAAATATCTTTAAGAGTGAGATAATAATATAATCATTTTGGTAAATAAATATCCACCAAGCTCTTCTTATTCCTAAACCACAAATAAATGGATCAAGATCTTTTATATTTTTTGTATTAGATTTGTAACTGCTTTCATCTATTAGAATGTGTTATTAGATAAAAGAACATTGTATTTGTCATTTTGTTGTGTTTGGTTGCTAAAATTTTGCTATTAAAAAGTTTTTTTTTAAAAAAAAAACTAAAAATAAATTTATATTCGGGTCGTGTCGGTTTCGGGTTCGCGTGTTGTGACACGACATGTTTATACAAACGGGTTCGTGTCGTGTCACTCGTTTATGGAGCGTGTTGTGTTCGGGTCGGAGGGTTCGACACGATTAATTAATCGTGTCGTGTCGGGTCGAACATAATCGTGTCGGGTCATAATCGGATCGGACTCCAAACCCGACACGCCGACCCGAATTGCCACCCCTAGCAGAGAGCGCCGCACAGCTCCCCCTCCCTTCCCCACTCTTTTCCTCCTTTTACTTTTGCTTTATTATTTTTTTTTTATAGGCTCAAGCATCACGCGGTTACTATGCTGGGTGTGCCATCCATCATTTTTGGGTTGATAAAGCCCTTGGATTGGATTGTTTCAAAGTTCGATCAACATTGGCCGCATCCACTCCCAAAGGTAGATGCCGCTTTTGATTCCAATAATCCTACGACAAATCATGACTCGCAAGCGCCTAGGTGTATTTTTTTGCGCACTTTGCCTAAAGTTATTCGGCAGCCTTCTTTCGGTAGTGTTTTGTGGGCTTTTGTGCCCTTTCTTTATTTTTCATTGTATTTTTCGTTTTCTTTGTACTTTATGGTCCCAACCTATTGGGTTGAGGATGTAAATAATTTCTTACTTTGTGAGTCGAGAATGATGAGTTTCGGTATGAGGATGTTGTTACCTATGTATTAGATTGAATCTATCTGAAGCAAATCTATTGTTATAATTGAGGTTAATCATGGGTTAACGGATTTTGATATCATAAATAAATTTTTAATGTCAAATAATTATGTATGTATTTATGACTTATAACTTTATAAGTTTTACTATGATTTTTTTTTTTTTTTTTAGGAAAGGAATCATATTATTTCAAATCAAAACATATCAGATAAAGCAGAAATATCTGCTTGTACATGCTCTCATATACATTCTGGCAGGTTATACAACCACACCATATTCACGTTTTCTCTCACTTCTTAAAGCTTTCCCTCTATCGCAATTCTTAATTAAACTGAAATTATTTCCCTCTTATAAATATAGTAGGTTATCTTATTTAATAAAAAAAATTGAAAAAAAAAATTATGGTAGGCTTTGTTTGACTGGATCACTTCAACGTGGCTCGAAAATCTATAAGTCGTCGGTTTCAACTTTTCAATGCCGTAGAGTGATGGGCTGCCAGCCTGTGAGGTCACAATCTATATTTTTCTTTTTCTATTTTTGTTTTTAAGTTTTGGTCAATAGCCATAAAAGTCTCCAATTCACCGATATATACATTTGGGGCTTATAAAAAGACGGGCATTATTTGGATATTTTAATGCGTGGTCGTTTTCAGCGGTAACTGAATTTTCTAATTTAAATGTTGGAAAAAATATAAAGTAGCCCTCTAAACTATCGTTGTTGTAATATAGTCTCTCAATATTCAAAAGGTACTAAAATAATCTTTAAACTATCAAAATATATACAAAATGTAACTTTTTTTTAAAAAATTTTATATTCTTATAATACTCTTATTCTTTTAACAAATAAAATAATAAAATAATTGTAAAAAAAAAACTAGATAATCTATATATAAGGAAGACGGGTCGTACCACATCTTAGTGGTTAGGTGAATGGTCCATGCAAACTGAAGATAGATTATACTTATTCCATAATGATAGTCTTTTCTTAACTAATTGAGTGACACAAACCCTATATCATGCATAATATGAATTTCTTTTATTAATTTATGATTAACCATTATTATGCGGTTAGTAGTGAAATCAATCCCCTATTTTATCTTTCATCACTTTTTATCTTTATGTCTTTTATTTTATGCATTTACTTTTAGAAAACAAAATCAAAACATTCTCCTTTACATTAAGTTATATTTAATTTTCATAAATTTGGTAACAACACCCCCCAGTCTTTGAGGTTCGACACCCTCTCTATACCCCTATCCTATAAGGATTCATACTATTATGAGTGGTTATTTTTATTATTGATATATTTTGGCCTTAAAAAGACCACATCACACTACAAGACCCATTTATTACGACCTGAACCCGTTTAAGCCTAACCCTAACCCAAATTTTACGTGTCGTATTCGTATCGGATTCGCATGTCACGGGTTAAATTGTCAGCCCTAATAACATCTCCCTTCAAACTCATTGTGGATGGATTTTCTTTAGCAGTCAAACAAAAAAAGAGTCAGCCCTCTTTCGGCTATTCTCCTCATAAAACAGTTTTGAGAGGAGAAGGGTCCAAGATCTACTCCCTCCTCCTCTCCCCTTCCCTTTCTACTACCTGCTCCTACCCTCCCCTTCTCCTTTTGTTTTTTTTAGTTTTAGTTTTTGTTTTTGTTTTTTTTTTTTTGTCTTTTGTAGGTGTTTCTCCGACCAAATCAATAACTTTGACCTCTTCGCTATACATCCATCCACCTTTCACTGTGTTGTACCATTCATCTCCTTTTCGACCGCTGCTGCTTGCTGGTTGTTTGTTTGTGTTTTTTATTTTTAATAAGAGGTTTCATCTCTCTAGATATGCCTTCATGAGCGAGAATGAATAATTAAGTGTCAGAAGTTATTTCTCATGGCCTGAATAGTTCGGTATGAGGGATTATTTCTCACAGCCGGTTTAAATAAATTTTGTTAGAAAATTTGGTTACCATGTCTTAGATCTAGTCTGCTTAGAGCTTATATGTTCTTTAACTATATTTGTATATGCATTAGCAGAGGATTGAAGTCATATATAACACTTGAATGTAAAAATTTTTGTTTGTATCTATGACTTTGCAACTTTATTGCATATTACTATGATTTTGCAGAATTTTATTCTTTGTGTTGTTAGAGCCTTTTCCTCTGTTATATAAGAGCTTTTTATGTTCATGATATTTAATTAATGAAATCATTTTTGTTAAAAAAAAAAAAAAAAACCTCAATGTAGATGATTGAGTTGGAGTACGGAAAGGCTTTTTTTGTTTTTTTTAATGAAATAAATATGGTGCGACAACACTAAAAATATGAGTTTGAGCTTGGCCTTCCATACCATTAATGAAGCAAATAAAGATCATGTGCGGGAGGAACAAAAAGCTTAATGTAAGCTCATATGGGCCAAGATCCAATGAGATGCAAAGAAAATAGGCATGTTACACAACTATTTTTTCTACAATCTTTTTTTTACAAATTCAATAATAGTTTACAATCTTTTTTTTACAAATTCAATAAATTAACTATTAGATTTGTGAACTTATGTAGACCCTACAAAAAATTTAATGGTCAATTCATCCATCCAGTATTGAAATGGTTAAAAGATGGTTGGAAAAGAATGAATTCAATCATTTCTCCAAAGAAAAATATGATCGTGAGCTTGGGTGGAGCAAATATAGCAGTGGTGGAGAGCTATTGAACATGACATTGTAGATAGTCAAGAGACTGTGTTGGTAGGATTTATCACATCATTATTTATAGGGAAATATTAGATACTCTTCTAGTGTTTTTTTTGGTCCAAGGTGGATATTATTTTCTAAAAACCAAGTGAGAGAAATAATGGCTACTTTCCTTTTTTTTTTCTTAGAAAATGAAATTTACCTAGAACCAGGATGATACTATTAGAACACTCAGAAGAATACCTAACATTAAATGACCTATTTTCCTGTTGTTTTGTTTCACACAAACGCTAACACTTAACCCCTCCTGAAATTTCTCACGCGCAAAGAGAGAGAGGGGAACAAAAGGAAGTGGAATTATTGAGCAAAGACAATAAATAGGAAGTTCTAGACTAGGGAAAAACAAAGAAAATAGCAAACGATATAAGTAAAAACTTACTGGTCTTACACAACAAATATTTTATAAATGCTTACGTCTTATTTGTGATAATGAGCCCTCCCTGCTGGTATTTTATGTTTTATATGTTTCAGTGGAAAGATGATTTTATAGAAAAACGAGATTTAAAAGAAAATGAGTTTGGAAGTAAAGGAGGTTAAAAGTATGAGCTCGGAAAATGATACTTTTGCAAACAAGTTTGTAAAAGTATAAAGAAAGGTTTGGTTTCACAAAATGTTTGTGAAAAGTATTTCTACATCCATTAATAAGAGGGGGTTAAACTCTTATCATATTGCATCCAGTAATGAGAGGGAGTTAAACTCTTATTAATCTTGAATCTTATGATAAGTGAGAGTTAATCACTTATCCTTCTGATTCTGTTCAAGCCCGTAAAAGATGTACGCATTTGATATATGATGATATGAACATTTTGATGCTTAAATTATGTTTTACATTACAAGATGTATAACTGTTTTCAGAATACGAGATATGAAGTGTGTATAAACCCTCTTTGTTCTATGTGATTTGTCAAAGAGTTATGACGCTTGATAAATTATCTTGTGAAAACCCTGTATAAGTGATAGTTGTATAGTAAACAATAGTTAAGAGTAATTTTCATAGAAGAAGGGGATTCACTTCGCATATGCTAAGGTCAATTTGCTTAATTGCGGAAGTTGTTGATGTAAATCCGCAGGTGTGCTAATTTCTACTGTTGAGACATTCAGGTGGACTCAATTGAGGAGGCTGATTTGAGTTGGTGAGTGTTGGTTTTAATGTTTATGCCACACGTGGCATATTTTGGTGATAATGTATAAGCAATATGGTTTAATTTATGTATTGAGATTTTGTTATCTAATATAAGCTCAAGTACGTTTTATAAGTAAGTTTGTGGTTTCAATTTTTTTTTTTAATTTCAATTTTTTTTTTTTTTTAATTTGAAATTTGACATTTGAAGTATATTTGGCCAGGCCACCCCCCAAATGGCCAAAAGGGTGGCTACAGCTACCCCCAGTTTTTTTTTAGGAGCAATTTGGGGAGACTAAGATAAAAAAAAAACTCACATGAGTGTCACGTGGAGACTTTCCGTCTTCTCAGACGTCATTAATTAACAGATGGTTCAAATTACAAATTTTATAAACTTTATCAGGATATATTATAAATGTTTAAACATTAGAGTTCAAATTGAAAATATGTCAAACTTCAGGAGAGTAAAGTGTATTTTTTTTTTTAATTGCCAGCTTTCACGCCCAATGAAAGTTGGAATAGGATCCTCTTAGGATATCCAGTTAGTTATACTTTAGGAATATTTTTATATTTTCACTTTTTAAGTGGACAAAAATACCCCTTCACTATAATTAATTGAATATTCTCTAATTTAAATGAATTGAAGAGGATCGTAATTCATGAAAGTTGGCTTTCTCAACAACATTTGAGGCTTACTTGGTTTATGGAATGCAAAAAGCTTCTCATTTCTTTTTTTTTTTTTTTTTTTCAAGTGTGAAATTTTTTAGCTTTTAAAGTTACACAGTATAGCTAAAAGCTAGGTAGAGTTATAGATAAGCTTCTTAACAATAGATTTCAATGTCCCTAAGAGTACCTCAATCAGCTATGGACTATGCCTAATGAAACAGATATCATTAATTCAAATCCTCTTTTTTTCTTCCCTTGTGTGGACATGTTAAAAAAAAAAAAAGAAAAAAAAAAGCTTTCAATGCTACCGAAATTTCTCATTTTTTTATTTTTTATTTTTATTTTGTATTAGCCATACCACCCATAAATCCAACTCTCTAACACCTACTAACTACAAGTGATACAATTTATTCAACTAGCTAATAATCATTTAGAGCATTTTCAGCAAATACTTTATTACTTACCTATTATGAGTCACTTTATTCAAAATAATAGGTGGTCAAAATTTTGTACAATAAACTTTTAAAATATGTAGCACCTTTTAAGATTTATTTTTTAATTATTTTTTTCCTCTCTCCCCTCTCCCCCTTCTCCTCATTTTTCCTCTTTCTCCTCATTCTCTCCATTTGAGAAATAATATTTAAATAAAAATAGATGGTAGATTAGAGAGTCTCTTAAGAGCACTTCTAACAACCTCACAAAAACCATTTTTCTAAGGGAAAAATATAAAAGCCTCCCATACTACCAGTCGTTTACAATTTAATCCCTTAATGTTAAAAAAATAATAAAGTAGCCCCCCAAACTACTAAAATGTAACAAAAAGACCACTCATTTTTTTTATATTCCTATAATACCCTTATTCTTTTAACAAATAAAATATTAAACTAATTGTAAACCCCCCCCCCCCCAAAAAAATAATGGGCGAATATTTATTTATTCTAAAAAAACAATTTTATTTTATTATTTATTTTTTTTTTTGTATTTACTAGCCCATTGTTTTTTTGTATTTTTTAAAAATTGTTTAGTTATTTTTTACAATTATTTTATTTGTTAAAAGAATAGGGGTATTAAAGGAATATAAAAAAATAAGTGGCATTTTTGTTACATTTTGATAGTTTGGGGGGCTATTTTATTACTTTTTGAACATTAAGGAGCTAAATTGTAAACGGCCGGTAGTTTGGAGGGCTTTTTTTTTTTTTTTTTTAATATATTTTTCCATTTTTTTTATTATTTTAGTGAGGCAATTTAACAAAAGTGACTTAAATCTTCACTTTTTAGACTCACTATTTTAACTAAAATAAAATGGCGAGTGAACAGTTATAGTGACCCAAATAATTAACTAAGCTTAAGTAGCTTAGTTAAGGGGGTTAATTTAGGCTTTGGGTCACTAAGGATATAAGAGGGGCATTTTGGACCATTGGATGGACGTATGCTAGGTTAAGCAGACGTATGCTCCTGTCTTTTGTGCAGATGTATGCGGGAACACTGGACGTACGCTGCTGTCTGTAGTAGCGGACGTACGCAGGACCACTGGATATATGTTCCTATCTTTAGTGCGGACGTACGTGGGGGGGACCACCGGATGTATACTGACAGATCGTATGCCGTACTTTGTGATAGTATACGGACGTACGCTCAAAAGTACCAAACGTACGCTACTTTTTAGTATACCCACTGAATAATACCTAGACGTACAAATCAACTTTTAGACTGCTGTGTAATAGTACCAAACGTACGCTACTTTTCTACGGAGTTGGTAGTGCCCCTCAGCTATAAATACCCCCTTCCCCTCTTTATTTCTCACACTCTCTCAAGCCCCCAGGCAGCAAAAATCCTTCCTTATGAGTGTTTTGTGAGGTTTTGTGTGTTTCGATACTAACGGTGAAAGAACTCTTGAAGTTTCACTCCAAGGAGGTAATGCTCAGTTATTTAACTCTTTAATTATGTTGTTAGAGCATTCACATCAAACTCTATATTTCTAACATTTCTTTAAAATTTTAACAAAATGTACAAAAAGTCTCTCACATCAAGCTCTCTATCAAATGTTAAATATAACATTTGTCAAATATCCTCTTCAAATTTAAAGAGACCAAAAGCAAATGTTAAAATATTATCCCATTATTTTATATTATTTTATTGCACTTTAGCACCACTTTTCATTTTTCTCCCTCTCTTTTTCTATTTCTTTCCCTCCAAAGTTTCATCCCCTCCCTTTTTACTTTTTCTCCCCTTCTATTTTTCTTTTCGTCACTCCCATTTTCTCAAATATACAACTGCATTAATTGACATCCATTAGTTATTAAATTAAATGCATTTATCAATGAAATCTCTTGAATTAAAGATGCAATTGGATACAAAAAATAATTTCATGTATGTGATCATGATAGTGAGTTTTAGGGTAATTAAAGTAATTTGATTTCACAATAAAAAAAATAATATTTGGTAAAAGTAGCAAAATATTTAAAGAGTTTGATATTTGATAGTCTTTAAAAGTGACTAGCTATATCTAAAAAAGTACATTTTAAAAGTTAAATTTAACCAAATTTTGCATAGCTTGATGTGAATGCTCTTTTGCTGCTCGATTATTGTCTTGTGTTGATAGTCGTAGTTTTAGCTTTAGTTATACTTTAAATCTTGTTTAGGTTAGCGTTATGGTAACTTAGCATGATCGCGTTACATGGAGGTTTTATTTCGACTTAGGAGACCTTAGGAAGTCTTTGATAATCTTAGGAGTTGATTTGAAGAATAGGAGGACAAGTGGAGAAAAATAAGGTTCTCCATGAAAACCTCGAAGCGGACGTACGGTCTGAAGTATCACAGCGGACGTATAGCCTCGAGCCCGGACATACGGTCCAAAGTTTGACAGGGAACTTTATTTTCACCCAGCGGACGTACAGCCTCGAGCCCGGATGTACGGTCTAGAGTTTGATAGGGAACTTTATTTTCACCAGTTGTCCCCTAGCTCCTGTTTCCTTATTCTAGAATTGTTTTAGTAGAAATAGAACTAATGATAGATCTTGTCTCAGTATTTGAAGTTATGGAGCCTCAAGGGAATTACATGGATGAGCTTTACGATATGGGTGAGTACAAACTCACATGGATGCTTCGTTGTTACTTTTCCTGCATTGCATATCTATTTTATATATATCAAACATGCATATTTTGTAACTCTCATGAAATACATTTTGGAACTACTAGGAACTCTCTTTTGTGAAAACGTGCGTCGATTAATAAGATAATAATGAGATTTGTAAAACTATGTGTTTAAAAGACTGATAAGACTAATTGTATCGTATGGCATGGTATACTAGTACATGCGGTATAATCGCAATGAGCTTATTACGAGTTAACTTTATGGTTAAATATGTGTGTGTGGACTTTGGATCTAATGGTTTTGTGACCTAGGCGCAACCATTCCTAATGGGTGGTTACTATAAGACGGACATCATTAGCAGTGTGGGCCACCCGAGGTTGGACTCGGTCGTGCCGCTAGTGTTATGTACGGTAGCAGTGCAATGGCTGGGGCATCGGCATTATACTATAGGTCCCTCAGAACAGCGTCAATCCTATTGAGAGGGATAATATTTCAGGTAGACCATATTGTTGAACTATTACTGTTACTCATGATTATAAGCATATATATATCACATCCATGATAAACTGTCATATCATAATGTTGCATGTGCTTTATAAACAACTGAGTTCACCATTTAATAACAGGTACATCATGTGCGTTTCAACTCACTAAGTCGTCGAACTTACCATTGTATTATTTATCTTTTTCTCTATATGTATTATACTGATATAGATAGTGGATACTGCAAAGCATCCGGTTATGTTGGAGAATTCGATTCGGGAGATGCTTGAGGACTTATTGCAAGTTTAAGCAGGTACTCATGGTAACTAGTACTTTTGAGTTATGTTGTAGACTTAGGGCTTGATGCATGCTTGCATATTAAGGTTTAGCATAGATTTCTTGTAACAATAATGTATATAGTATGATTCCGTTCATTTGATGATCTTTGACTAGATGCTTTGGTTATAATAATTAATGTTATTGAACTTAATTACTTTCCGTTGCTTAATATTCTCTGTTTTCGAGGAGTAGAGGTCCTTGAGTCTTGTTCGAAGTAGAATATGGCTGAGAGACGAACCGTGAAATTAATTACCAGTTAATTAATTCTCGGGGCTTTACAACAGTACTCACTAAAGATAGTGAATAATATTCACTCACCTATTGATTAAAAAAATAATTTCTCTCTCCCCCTTTTTTTTCTTTTTGTCTCTCTCTCTTTTTTTTTTTTTTTCCTTTTCTATGCAGCCTCTTTCCCTTCTCTTTTTCTTTTCTCTCACCCATTTAGCATTTAGCGCCATTTCTCTCTACCATTTCGTCCCCACAAACCCACTTCCTCCACAAATTGGGTGGCCTTTTCTAGAAGAAAATCAACCAAGAATATTACGAAAGAATATTACCGGAAAATAACAAATTTTTTAAAATATTAAATAAGACAAATATTCTTAAAATAGACCATTAGGAAAATACAAACATTCAAAAATATATAAGTTAGAGAAAGAAATAAACAAATATTTGAAAAATAATATTTAAATAGAATAGTAAAAGTGGCTTATTAAAATAATGAGGTTGTTGTGGGTGCTCTAAAAAGATGAGTTGTTAAAATAAAAAAAATGTATATTGCACACGATTCGTACACTTGCGAGTATTACTTTTGATACGATCACCATCTAACTTAATAGGCAACATTCGGTACGTTTTACTCGCAAGTGCACAAGATCAAACGATAGTATAATTAGGCAAATATGAGATCATTCCCGCAAGGATTGTTGATTTTGCTTAAAATTGATTTTCCAAAATAAAATAACAGAATTTGTCACAAAATTGATATAAAATAAAAAGGTTAGGGCTTTGACATCCACCACTAATTACGCTAATTAAGATAATACTACGTCAATGTTCCAATCATAACGTTAATTAAGATAATATATTTATTTATTTTGAAAATATTTCAACAATCCCCCTCCATTTTCAAAATCAAAACAACTCAAGTAGAGTGGGAAAACTCATGCATAAATGAAGGTGTCTTGAGGACTTGAACCTTCACTTAGTGATAGTAAGTCAAAGGTAATCAGAATAACATGGTAGTTAAACTTTGAACCAGCTATCCTACTTGAGTAACCGAGCATACCTCACACATGCTTTCTCTTCTCTTTGGGTATTTTCTTTTTAAGCCAACATATGGATTGGCCTTGTGTCTATATCTCGGTTTCATGAGCACTCGGGAGACAAACCCTAGTCTCATAGAAGGCGGCACCGCCTTCGACACTCATATAGGTAGGGTCATCAGAAGTGTCCTGTAACAAAAACACTTCAACAAAACTACGTTATAAGCCTATTAAGTGCATAACACACAACCTCTACTATAACATTACAGGTTCCAAGCAGCCACACCTTGGGCTGTTTATTAGTTTTAAAAACTAATACAATTTGTTGTGCTTGCAATCACTACATATAGTGTACTTTAGCTCATTGAACTCAAGATCTTGAAATTTCAAGTGTTGAGTTGAGTTTCCACTATTGGTGATCTAATGGCTTTAATCCCATCCCCTTTGGTGTTTTCCACACCAAAATCCCTTGCAAGTTCTTTAGTCAATGGATCTACCAAGTTTTGAACAAATCTCACAAAATCAATGGTAATTACTCCATCACTGAGTAATTTTCCTACATAACTATCCCTTGAACCAATATGCCTTGATTTGCCATCATAGAAATGAAAATAAGCTCGTGACAGAGTAGCCTGACTATCACAATTTAATGATATAGGAGACATAGGTTTAGGCCATATAGGAATTTCTGTTTTTTTGCTATAAGAAGCCAATGCAACAAACTCTGCGGCCATGGTAGAGTCTGTAATAAGGGTATGTTTCTTAGAACCCCAGGAGATAGCTCCTCCACCAAGGGTGAAAATCCACCCACTGGTTGATTTGTGATCATCATTATCCATGATTCAAATAGCATATGTATATCTTCCAATACCGTAGGATATCCACTGTACAATATACTATGATCCATGGTCCTTCTTCAATATTTAAAAATCCTATGTACAACATTCTAATGAATATGACTAGGGTTACTAGTATATCTACTCATTTTACCCACTGCATATGCAATGTCAAGTCCAGTGCATGCCATTAATTGCATACATCAAACAACCAATAACTCTAGCATATTCCAATTGATCTACAGCTCTACCAGTATTAGGATACAATTTCATGTTAGCATCAAAAGGTGTAGACACAGGTTTGCAATCAAATTGATTAAACATTTTAAGATCTTTTTCAATATAATGAGACTGATTAAGAACTAATTTATTCTCATTTCTAAAAATTCTAATGCCAAGATTTACATCAGCAATACCCAAGTCTTTCATGTCAAAGCTAGAAGACAAGAAATTCTTATTATTTTCAATGCTTTCAAAATCAGTTCCAAAAATCAACATGTTTTCAACATATAAATATATAATGACTCTTTGATTTTTATGAAACTTGCTATAGACGCACTTGTCAAAATTATGGATTTTAAATCAATTTGCAACCACAACTTTATCAAATTTTTTATGCCACTGTTTGGGAGCTTATTTAAGACCATAGAGGGATTTAATTAATTTACAAACTTTTTGTTCATGATTAGGCATAACAAATCCCTCGGGTTGATGCATATAAATCTCTTCTTCAAGCTCACCATTTAAAAACACAGTTTTAACATCTATTTGATGAATTTTAAAATTATAAATGGATTCTAATGCAATCAATGTTCTAATGGTAGCAATCCTAGCAACATGAGCATAAGTATCAAAATAATCCAAACTTTTTTTTTTTTTTGTTTAAAACCTTTAGCTATTAACCTTGCTTTGAATTTTTCTATAGCTCCATCTACCTTGAATTTCTTTTTAAAAATCCATTTACAACCAATAGATATGGAACCAGGAGGTAGATCTACTAGTATCCACGTATGATTTCTCGTTATAGAATCCATTCCATTATTTATCGCTTCGTTCCAAAATGCAGCATCTTGAGACTTCATACCCTCTTCATATGTCAAAGATCTGAATCTATATCAGGTGAGATCATCTTTTGTTTACAAGATGAATCTCTAGATCCTTCAATCAAATACACAATGAAATCTGGTCCAAAAGATATTTCTTTTCTCATTCTTTTTCTCCTTCTTAATTCAGAAGATTCACTTGTCTCATAAGATTCATTGTTATTTCTACTAAGTTCCACCATCTTATCATTTATAGATGGAACTGATGTGAATCTATTTTCATAAAATTCTGCATCTTTGGATTCTATAACAATATTTACCTCAACAGAATTATTGGATTCAACAACTAAGAACCTATAACCCTTGCTGTGTTGAGCATAACCCAAGAAAATACATTCAATGGGTTTTTTGTCCTAATTTCCTGATTTTTGGTTAAGGTAATTTGACAATGGTCTTGCACCCCCACACCTTAAAATAATTAAGATTGGGTTTTCTTTTCTTCCATTATTCATATAGGGTAACCTTGGATTTCTTTTGTGGTACTCTATTTAATATGTAACACGCTGTAAATAATGCTTCACCCAAAAAACTTTTATTAAGCCTAGAATTACAAAGCAAAGCATTTACCATTTCAACTAAAGTTATGTTTTTCCTTTAAGGAACTCCATTTTATTGTGGAGTATAAGCAATAGATGTGTCATAAATAATGCCTACAGATTCACAATAGGAAGGAAAATGAAATTCTCCTCCTCCATCGTATTTATGGCATTTAATTCTGACATCACATTGATTTTTCACTTCTGTTTTGTAAACATTAAAATTTTCCAGAACTTCATCTTTTGAAAACAGAAGATAAACATAGTAGAATTTCGAAAAATCATGAATGAAGGTTACAAAATATATTTTACCTCCTCTTGTAAGGTTGCTATGCATGTCACAAACATCACTATGCACAAGTTGCAATAATGTAGAAGATCTATCAATTTTTGGAAAAGATTTTATGATAATCTTCGTTTTCAAACAGATTCTACGTTTATCAACCATATCATTCACAGAATGAAGAATCAAATTTAAAACAGACATATCATGCAATTTTCTAGTATTAACATGTTGTTGTGCCAAATATTACCTAATTAAATAGATAATATTCGATACGTTTTACTCACAAGTGCACAAGATCAAAACGATAGTATAGCCGACAAATACGTGATCATTCCCATGAGGATTGGTAAATTAGGCTTAGAATGTAATTTCTTATTTAATTAATGGGTTTAAAACAATTGTCACATTGAATTAAACTAAATAAAGAAAATAAAAGATAAAATAAGCTAAAAAGGATTAGGGTTTTGAGATCTACGGCTAACCATACTCAAATAAGATTAACAATATGCCAATATTCCAATTATCTCTAGATATCTAATGTTTGTCAACCTAAGGGCGTGGTAGCTACTTTTTAAGCTATTGATTTCCCTAAACAACGAACTAGGCATGGTATCTACTCTAGTTCTTTTCTTCCCCAAAGGATTTAGCATAGTATCTACTAAGTTGTTCTTTAATAAAGCATAAATCTATGAAAATCGACAACCACACCTTTTGTCACTTTATTAAGCTCAGGACTCAGTTATCCAAATTGATTTAAATAACACAAATCCAACACACATGCAAATGAAGAATTCAATCAAACATGAATTAATCAAGTTAAACATCCAAAAGATAATTGTAGCAGAAGCGCCAATATTGTAATCTTACAGAGACATGATTAAGGCTTCAAACTAGCCCTAATTAAAATACATAACTACATAACAAAAACCAAAACTCTTCTTGATCTAGCCTTCAATCCTTTATGTCGAGATTGTGTCTGCTTCTCCCCACTTTTTCTAGAGGCTTAGAGGTCTATTTATAGGCTTAGGAAAACCCTAGAAGCCCTGGAAAACCTAGGAAAATCATAGGTCTATTAATTACAAGTAGGATAAAGTAAACCTAAATTGAAGTGGATAAGGAATCTTTCCACATTTGGTCTGCGCGAGTGCGCTCGATCTAAGATTGGTGTGCTCGATTGCACTCCTGTGATCGATCCTTGTGCTGGTCGTTTGTGCGCATCCTGCGCTTGCGCCTGGCTTGATATGTGATCGAGCACACCTATTGTCTTGCGTCGGTGCACTCGAACCTAGATTGGGCTGCGATCGATCCTATGGCTTCCAGCTTTTTCCCAATGTCTTTTAAGTCTATAACTTGATGAAAACACTTGCTTTTATTCAAAAACCCTAAAAACGTAAGAAAACACCCAAAACAAAAAAAGCAAAACATCAAATAATAACAAAACTAAGAGCCTAACATATGTAAATTAAGGGGCTAAAATTTGTATATTTTAGCCCTTGTCACATGTACTAATCTATTATGCCACAAACAAATACACCCTCAAACAAATAACCCTTCCCAATAAAAATGTACCACCTTTAGTTAGCACAAACTTATATGACTCAAAGACACACTAATAGGGGAAACTTCACTTACCCTCCCTGAACTTTGGTCACTTTTACAAATATCCCCCCCCCCCCCCAATGTTCAAAACTTCTCACTTAGGTGTATCAAAGTTTGGTTTTCTCTCACTTTGCCCCTTCAGTACAGAAAATCCTAACAGAATGCCAATTTTACCCTTGACTCCAAAACTAAAACTGTGTCGTTTTGGGAACGGTGTAGTTTTGGAGTCAAGGGTAAAATTGGCATTTTCTGTATGGAAAGGGCAAAGTAAGAGAAAACCAAAGTTTGATACAACTAAGTGAGAGGTTTTGAACAGTGGGGGGATATTTGCAAAAACTGCGAAAGTTCAGAGGGGGGTAAGTGAAGTTTTCCCTAAATATAAATTTATTAAGAAGATCCCTAAACACAAGGTTCTTCCTAATTTTAGGAACATAACAAATATCAATATGAGTAAGAACTTTCTCAAAAGTGAATTCTAGATTCACTGTTCCTTTGCCTTACACAGCAGCAGTGGTGGAATTTCCCACGAAGAGAACACAACCACCCTCCATTGCTTCAAAGAACTTGAATAGACTTTTCTCTTTGCAAACATGCTTTGTAACGCATGAGTCAATCCACCACGAACCATCTTCTTCGAGCATAAAAATCTAGAATATCATGGCCACAAACTCTTTCGAGTTAGAAGCTTGCTGTTTCTTCTTCAGAAAACGATAATCCTTCTTGAAGTAGCCTGACTTGCCACAATGATAGCAAGCGAAATTTGCTTTCTTTTCACGATTCTGGTTCTGGTTTTGGTTTTGGTTCTGGAAATTCATCATTTTCTTCTGCTTTTTCTTTTGAAAAGGTTTCTTCGAAGAAGAACCTTCCTCCACCATATGCACATTCGAGGATAGAGATACTTGTTCTTCATTCTCTTTTATCTTCAATTCTTCCTCAATCAGAAATTGCTGGCCTAACTGATCAACACTTATCTCCTCCTTTTTGCGTTTCAGAATTTTCTTTTGATCTTTCCAGGAGGGAGGAAGTTCGTCAATGATGGATGAGACAACAATTTCCTCATCCATCTTCATATTATGCTGACTAAATTGACTCAAAATATGCAGAGTTTTGTCAAATTGTTCAACAATAGGCCTAGCATCAACCATTCTATAATTCATTAATTTAAAGGCCAAGAATTTCTTACTTGTAGCATCTTCTAAAAGATACTTAGCCTCGGGTGCATCCTAGACGTCTTTGGCCGTCAATTTACTTTGGTAGATGTCGAATAGAGAATCCACCATAGCATTGTAGGTATGACCCTTGCAAATGTAGTCATCTTGCTCCCACTTCATCCTTGCCCGAGTCTCAGCAATCGTTATGTTCTCACATGCTACAAGCTTCGTAGTTGTTAGCACGTAAGCCACCCTAATTCCAGAAAGGCGGAAACGCATATTCTTCTGCCAGCTCTTAAAGGAAGTTCCATCAAAGCGGTTGAGTTTGGTGAAATCAGCAGCAAGTTCTTTTAAGGATTGTAGTGCCATTGAAGCAGAAATATTTTCTTAAGATTGTTATACAAAAAAGGGAAAATTACAGAAAACGAAAATGCTCTTAAGATGTCTAACAATGTCACTTTTCTTAAGAAAATATTTGCCCCCACCAGAATTGGTTTGCAACAGGGATACAACAAATTTTTCTTCAGGATACAATGGAGCCCAGGAACTTCTTTGTTATAACTGTGTTATACACAAACGAAGTTAAAACCCGAAAATACCCTCAAATTTTCTATTCCAATTAGAGACCAAAAAGATAAGGACATTAAAGAGAATTGAATTATCATAGATAATTATTTATGCTTAGATAATTTCGAATTTCAAAAATAAACTATTTTTTTGAATTTTGAAATAAAACTACCATCAAGGTGCCACTAGCACCCTAAAGCCAATGCCACGCGCGTGTGTGAGTGTGCATCCTGTGCTTCGCATTGTACTATAACATGCTTTAGGGTGTACCCTAGCATAGCTCATTTAATAGCTTAATTTTATTGGACCTTATAAATGCCAACAAAATCTTCTCTCTTTCCAATGTGGGACATACTTTATTCAATGCTTTTTTAAACCTTCCATTTAAAACATTCCCAAAACACAAAATAATATATATATATATTTGAATTTGAGGCTATTTTGAGAACTATAATACGTTAATTTGGAAGTTAATCAATTTTAGAGATTTAGCATTTGCTCTGGATATTTGATGGTTTGTAGAATTATTTTAGATATGCTATTTTATATAAATTTCAATTATTCCCATGTTTATTTTGTAATGGGTTTAAAATTTAGGATTTGACTTCTATGCGGTAGTCACAACTACCCCATAGGTGCTGTCAAAGTGAAACGACACTGTATTGTGACTCACAACAAAAATGAGTCTCAAAACTGTGTTGTTTTTTATAATAGCAAAGTTCTCTTTTATAAGACTAAAAACCTAAGTTGACGCAGTAAGACTAACTTTATGATTCGATACTCCATCCGCGCAGAATCTCAGCATTACTTTCAACCATGAAACAACATTTATACATGGAGTTTATCTTCAGATCGTCCTTAGAAAACAGAGGAAGAGAGAGACGAATCTATAATGGCTACTTCCGGTGGGTTCAGAACCTTCCGGTGACACCTATAATTGAATGGAGAAAAAAAATCCATGTTTCGCTGCATATAATTTTCAAGTTCATCCCAACCATCCCAAAATCTCTCTATAGCAAAAAATAACCAAACCCCAACACTCTGTTTTTCTATCATTGCAAATTTTAATTTCCCTATCACTATGTGGACCTAAAACCATTCAAGCTCAGTTCCAAATCGACAAAGTTTGATAGACGAGGAAACTGTTACAGTTCGGATGAGTGCCTAAAAGTGCTTATTTGGACCCCTTAATTTATATTTGTTAGGCTCTTAGCTTTGTTAATATCTAATATTTTGTGTTGTTCTAGTGTTTTAGTGTGTTATAGGTCCTTGGTGCGAATTGTGGTTCAAATGGGCAGAATTAAGCAAAGATGAAATTTTAGCCTCTGCAAGTGCGTTCGAATGCACATACTGCGTTCAAACGCACTACGGTCGAACCCAAAAGCCACGTTTGATCGCACACTGCGTCAGCCCGCGTTTTCCACGTTGCCCTAGCCAGCCCTATCGTTCATCGCTTCAACCTTGCGCCGTGGGCAGTTATGGCGTTTGACCGCACGTAGTGCGTTCGAACGCACTGCGGTCGAACGCAACGCCTACTCTCGAACGCACGCGGCACGGCGATGCGCCTACAAACGAACACACAGCATGAGACCAAACGCACGCAGGGTTGAGTTCGAACGCACCCCCTGCGTTCGAATGCACCCCTGACCTGGCAACACACTAAATTTTGTCTATAAATAGGAATTTGTGTATTTTGTATTTTACACGTTTAGGGAGGCGCCTCTAGGGCCTCAAACCCTCTGTTTTCCACTGTAAATCCCTCATAAATTGTCATTTATTAATTTAATGTTTTATTTTGCTTTAATTTAGTCTCTTATTCCCTTCACTATAGATTTGTTTACATATATTCATGTCTAGTTCGTATTATTCTGTCATTTCATTTTATGTTTATTCGTTCAATGCATTTTAGTGACAAAAGTGTATTGAATGATTCATTTTATGTTTATTCGTTCAATGCATTTTAGTGACAAAAGTGTATTCAATGCATTTCAATGTTTATTTGTTGTTTGCAAATCGTTAAACGTCAACTTTCGTTGCAACTGGAGATACATCGGATGATTCGTCTTCGGACCAATACCCGTTGTGACCTCTTAAAACAGTGTTTGCATTGGTTAGTTCGACAAGATTTTGTAGCAACAATAGGATATGCATATGTGCTTTATCGATAGACGGAAATATGAACAATATGTTAGCGCTCAGAGTATGCCTGGTAGCATAGTCGTTATTGAGTATGAGCTAAGCATGTTTATTTGTTAATTAATTTGTGGTGAGGTGGATTAGGGATCGTAGTCGTTTTTTATTTATTTATTTTATTGCATTTTAATTTAGTTTATTTTTATGCACGCCACATGTTTGATTTTGGGACTAGGTTAAAATATGATTAGTTTAGGCACTTTAAAATTAGTTTTTAACAAACACGATTCTCTGTGGGTTCGACCTTGCACTTGCACAGTCACTCTATTACAAACGACTCGTGCAATTGGCGAGTACAATTAAATTTGTACATCAAATTTTGGCGCCGTTGCTGGGGGAATCATTGTTTTGTTTGAATTGATTTTTTTTTGCTTAGATTAATTTTATTTTTCTACTAGTTATTTTAATTGTGCATTTATTTTATTTGTTTTGTGCTTTTGTATAGAAAAAAAATCCAAAAAAATTAGATTAGTGTTTATTTTTGCATTTTTTTTTTAGTTTAATTTCGGTTTCTGGAAAATCAGGCGTCAACTGTGCGGTCGAACGCAGTGCTTGCGATCGAGCGCACTTGAGCCTATTCCAGGGTAGTTGCATACCTGCGCTCGCCTAGTACGCTGTTGCGTGCGAGTGCGCGCCTCTGAACAGACAAGCAGTGTAGTGCTACGTTCGAACGCACCTCCGTTGCGTTCGAACGCACTTACAAAGCCTGCTACATCTGCGTCTTTACAGTCGATCGTAGTGCCCTGCGTTCAAACGCACCTCAGCTGGCTGCACCAACAGACCCGAGGCAGTATATGTGTCCAATTTTCAATTTTTTTTGTTATTTTATTTAATTATTATTTTTTCTGTTATTATTTAATTATTTGGCTTGTTTTTATTTATTTACTTGTTGTTGTTAGTTTTGTTTTGTTTAGTTTAATTTTAATTATTTAATTAGTTTGTTATTTTTGTTAGTTTATTGATTAGTTATTTGTTTAGTTTATTTTTGTTAGTTTTTGTTTATTTTATTTTTGTATATTGTTTATTGTTTCATGTGGGATATTTTGAACTATTTGGGTGAAGCATGAGTCTTCCGTTCGATTATTTTGATGTTTCCCCTATTAGTAGGATATCAAAGCCTATCAATTTGAACCCACATGAACTATGTTTAGCCTGCTCTAGCTCTTCCATAATTCCGGTGATTGTCCACATTGGGGACAATTTACCAATTTCTCATATGGGCAGCTAAACACAAATTTTTCCGACCAGGGGTTTGAATCACATTCTAATTCTTACACCCATAACCGGAATAACCATTCTGATGTCTCGTGGTATGCTCATGCCTCGGGAAACTATGCTCTCCAATCTGATGAACTGCACCATCCTGAATATCCGCAGTTTAATACCCACTCTTCCATGTCTTTATCATATAATCCTCCTCCTCAAGAGTCATTAGTGCAACATTTTTCAACTGCTCATATTGATGACTTAGAGGAGAGAGCGAACCAACTCATGGCAGCTAGGCGTGCCCACGCCCAGCTTCCTCACACTCACGCACCTCATCAGTCATGTGAATATTGTTATCATCCTTCTCACGGATTTGATGATTGCCCATTTTATATTCATTACGTGAGTTAAATGAACATGTCTGCACATGAGGATGCACAAAACACTACCACACTTGTTAGTGAGGAAAAAACTGTCAGCAAGGTGGAAGAAAAGGATGAGCAATTTGAGCCCCCGCCAATTCCAATTCTTTCCAACGACAAGGAAGTGAGTATTGAAGCTCACTCATTCGTCACAATCCCTCTCGAGACATATCTTGAACCTCAAGTTTCATCTTTTCAATGTCTCGAAGAACCATCTTATGTAGAAATCTTTAAGGATTCACGCACACAAGATCAAAAATCTAGAAATCGTGGTCCTAAGAAAATTTTTCAAAACAAGCTTTTAGGCTACATAAGATGGCGGAACATCCTTCCTGAGGGATATCCAATTCTTAAGAAGAAAGGGTGGAAGGGATTGGTTGGACACCCATATGAGCGGGGAAGGGGCAGTATGTTTTCTTTTTATTTTTCGCACCTTAATTTTTGTCATTTTCTTTTTGTTTTATTTTGTTTTATTTTTTTTCTAACAGCAATTAACCTTTTGATGTTTGATCATTGAGAAAAAGATTGCTGTTAGTTTTTGACAGGTGTTTTGATGTTTAAGTTTAAGGGACACTTTGGACTTTTCACATCTCGGTTCCTCATCCTACTGTAATGTATTTCTTGTCACATTGGAGATAATGTGTCATTTAAGTTTGGGGGTGCGGACAAACATTCTGTCTATGTGTTTGTTTATTTTATTTGTTGTTTTGTTGGTTTTTGTTTGTATATATTTGCTTTTGTCTGTATATAAATTTTTTTCTTTTTGTTCGTTGCTATGTTGTTGAGTGGGCACAAATTTACATCATAATTGTGGATTACATGTCATTGGTGTGTTTAACTTGTTTGAACATGGCATATCATTAGAAATCCCAGTTTTTGATTCATGAGTTGAATTAGAGAGACTCCACTTGTTTGATCGATATTTCACATGCACACTAGCATTAGGGTCTGTGGGGTATGAGATTTGACTTTGAAGTGTGTGTCTTAAGATTTTTTGGTTTACGATGTGATGATGAAAACCTTGGCTGTTAAAAAAAAAAAAATCGTAATAAAGTGAGTTTGTCATTAAGTAACCGGACCTCTTGCCTGGCCAAGCAATGAGTGTTCGCGTCAAAAGATGAGAAATTCCAGCTATAAAAATTGTATGGCTAGTTTAGGCTCCGTAGCTCTTTTGACTTGAGTAATTAAGCCCTAGGGATGTCTCTACATCTAGTACCCTAAAGCCGTCTGGTTTGGGAGTCACTGGCCCAACGCTCATTACATAGGTCATTTAGAAGCCTAAGGGAGTCAAGCATTGCACAGCCTACACAAAAAATTTGCATCTTTCAATTCAAGCCTTGGTTAATTTATCACATTGTTTTCCTTTAAATTTTGGGATACACATCTTTGGAGGATAATTGAAACCCCATGATTTTGTTGTTAGTTCACTTTTCACTTCATGGAGCATGTGTTGTCTCAATTTTCCAACCTTGAGTGAAATAATGTTTGGATGCCTGGATGATATGGTTTGTATGTTCTACATGTTAAATTTGCTAAATGATGTATGAACCATGTGTTTATGTGAAGGGCTTTGTCCATTAATAACATAGTGCCAAATAATTGTTTGTGGGTGTCATTCTTGAAAAACCCTCACGAGACTTCACTCGTCCACTAGGGATGCCTAGTGGTTTAAAAGGCTTGTTTCATACGCTAAATGCAATCTCCCACGAAAGCGGATTTATGTTTCTTGTTTTGTTTTGCTAAGAGACTAGTAAAATGTAAGTTTGGGGGTATTTGATGAGTGCCTAAAAGTGCTTATTTGGACCCCTTAATTTATATTTGTTAGGCTCTTAGCTTTGTTAATATCTAATATTTTGTGTTGTTATAGTGTTTTAGTGTGTTGTAGGTCATTGATGCGAATTGTGGTTCAAATGGGCGGAATTAAGCAAAGATGGAATTTTAGCCTCTACAGGTGCGTTCGAACGCACTATGGTTGAACGCAGAAGCCACATTCGATCGCACACCTTGTCAGCCCGCGTTTCCCGCGTTGCCCTAGCCGGCCCTATCGTTCATCGCTTCAACCTTGCGCCGTGGGCAGTTATGTGTGTTCGACCGCACGTAGTCCGTTCGAACGCATTGTGGTCTAACGCAACGCCTACTCTCGAACGCACGCGGCACGTCGATGCGCCTGCGACTGAACGCACAGCATGCGACCGAACGCACACAGGGTTGAGTTCGAACGCATCCCTAACCTGGCAGCACACTAAATTTTGTCTATAAATAGGACTTTGTGTATTTCGTATTTTGCACGTTTTGGGAGGCGCCTCTAGGGCCTCAAACCCTCTGTTTTCCACTGTAAATCCCTCATAAATTGTCATTTATTAATTTAATGTCTTATTTTGCTTTAATTTAGTCTCTTATTCCCTTCATTATAGATTTGTTTACATATATTCATGTCTAGTTCGTATTATTCTGTCATTTCATTTTATGTTTATTCGTTTCAATGCATTTTAATGACAAAAGTGTATTGATTGTTGTTTGCAAATCGTTAAACGTCGACTTTCGTTGCAACTGGAGATACATCGGATGATTCGTCTTCGGACCAATATCTGTTGTGACCTCTTAAAACAGTGTTTGCATTGGTTAGTTCGACAAGATTTTGTAGCAACAATAGTGTTGGGGAGAGAAACACCAAGGGGAGTCAAACAAGAATAAATTAATATACTTAATAGGACATCACTTCTAGCCCAAAAGCCTAAGCTAATGGGCTTGGGTCCACTTTAGGTATATTAACCACTTTTATTCTTTATACTTTCTCAATGTGGGATACAAACCTCACAAGTGCATGCACAACAAATCTTCCCTCACTTGTGAGTCTCTACCACATTGACCAAATTTCCCCATACACAAGAGTGTCACGCGTACTCCAAGAAAAACCACTCTTTTTACCGGAGTCGAACCAAACGCGTCGAACCAAGACACTCATATCAGCAGCAGCGGAAGCTAACCATGAGCTCTGATACCAATTGTTGGGGAGAGAAACACTAAGGGGAGTCAAACAAGAATAAATTAATATACTTAATAGGACACCACATCTAGCCCAAAAGCCTAAGCTAATAGGCTTGGGTCCACTTTAGGTATATTAACCACTTTTATTCTTTATACTTTCTCAATGTGGGACACAAACCTCACAAGTGCATGCACAACAAATAGGATATGCATATGTGCTTTATCGATAGACAGAAATATGAACAATGTGTTAGCGCTCAGAGTATGTCTGGTAGCATAGTCGTTATTGAGTATGAGCTAAGCATGTTTATTTGTTAATTAATTTGTGGTGAGGTGGATTAGAGACCGTAGTCGTTTTTTATTTATTTATTTTATTGCATTTTAATTTAGTTTATTTTTATGCACGCCACATGTTTTATTTTGGGACTAGGTTAAAATAGGATTAGTTTAGGCACTTTAAAATTAGTTTTTAATAAAACACGATTCTCTGTGGGTTCGACCTTGCACTTGCACAGTCATTCTATTACAAACGACTCGTGCAATTGGCGAGTACAATTAAATTTGTACATCAAGTTCTTATTAAGAGAATGGTTGCTGGCAAGGGAAAGAGGTAGGAGAAGATGAGATGACAAGTGTAGGGAGTGGACGGCTAGCTGGCAAGTTAGCAATTTGACATGTGGCTTAGTTGTTAAGAGTAGTTGGCTTTGTTGGAGGATAACTAAATAGGAGCTTGGGCCGTTTGATGGCTATTTGGGCAGTCAAATGCATGTGGGCCTTTTGGAAGGAGTTGATATAACTGAAAAGGAAATAATACTCTGCAGATGGGCTTATGGTAGATTGTTAGTTGCTATAAAAGGCTAAGGCCTGCGATTGTTCAATTCTTTTAGACTTTTTGCTAAACTCTTGTTATAGAAGTAGTTCTCTTAGCTTGTAGATTTCTATAATCAGGAGATTGATCATCTTGAGCTTATCATTTGTTCAAATCTACTTGAGTCTGAATAAGAAGTCTTTGAAGTTTCATTCCAGATTCTTTAGTTTTCATTTTTTCATTCTGTTGGAATCATTTGGAATGTAACAAGTGGTATCAAAGCCCTTTCTTGGTACTAAACTTGTGGAGGTGCAACCATGGCTGATGGTACACGCATTAATCAGATTGCTGAAAGTATTGTTGTGTTGAAGAAAAACGTTGAAAAAAATGAGAATGTGTTGGAGAAAGTGGAGAAGAGGTTGGAGTAGAGTGATCTTTAAGTGAGGAATCAACTGTCGGAGATCATGCAACACCCCCAAACTTATATTTTGCTGTCCCTTAGCAAAACAAAACAAAAAAGTAAAATGAAAGCAATAACACAAATCCTCTTTCATGGGAGAGACGATTGCATTTAGCATATGCAACAAGCCTTTTAAAACCCTAGGCATCCCTAGTGGATGAGTGAAGTCTTGTGAGGGTTTAACAGGAATGCTACCCACAAACATTGCAGCATTATGTTGTTAACAAGAAAGAAGTTTCACATAAATCATGCTTCTTGTTCATAAGCAAGCTTAAAAAGACAAACACCATCATCACAATCAACGGGCATCCAAAATCAAATAACTCATAAATGTATAATCAAGACATCATATGTTCTGAAAAGTGCAAAGTGAAATTAGCATATAATCATGAAGCTTTCAGTTTAAACTCAAAACAAGTTCTACAAAATTTGTAAGAATCTCAAATAGATGAAACAACCAAGGCAAGATAAACATTTTTTTTTTCTTTTCACAGGCTATGCAGTGTCTAACTCCCTTAAGCTTTTGATGTAGATCGAAACTCTTGTCATTCTATCTATCTTATCTTTCTGTCTTATATTTGAATTAGGTTTCTTTGTTAGTCTTTACTTTATGTTTTTATTAGGTTTAAGGTTTTGAGAGTCTTTAATTTGTGTTTTATTAGGTTTAGGAGTCTTAGGCTATAAATATATGCTTATAGCCTCCAGTAAAGCAGTTGTTGTTTATTTATTGATATTGATTAATGAGAATACTTAGAGTTGAGTTTATTCCTCTTTTTCCTTCAAAATGCTAGAGAGTGTCTAGATTTTCAAGAAGAGTTATTAGATTATTGATAGTCTCAAGATCTATAATTATCTATCCGCTGCATATTTGTTATTCTTCACTGCAGCCCACTAAATCACCCTGCATCAGCTTTCTAGTTGACCCATGTAGTAAGTGTTAAACCAATGACTCCCAAACCAAATGGCTTTAGGGCACTACATGTAGAACATCCCTAAGGGCTTATTAACTAAAGTCAAAAAGGCTACGAAGCTAGACTAGCCATACCATAAATTAGCTTGAACTTTGCATATTTTAACGCGAACACTCAATACTTAATGAGGCAAGAGGTTTGATTACTAAAAGAAAAACTCAAAATGATTTTTTTTTTGTAAGCCAAGGTTATTCATCACTAGGTCATCCCACAAATCTCAAAAAGAACAAGCTCAAGCTCAAACATCATATCTCACAGAAAACATGCTAATGTGCTCATAAAAATTTATCTCAAAACAAGTGAAATCTCAATTACCCAAACATAAGTCAAAGGACTCAGACTCCTACTGACATAATGATGTGTTTAACCCTTTAAGCAAGTCAATAAAATGTAAATCACAGTCACAGTTTAACTCAAACTTTACAAAAACATATTACAAATTTTTTTTTTCAAATTTTTTAGCACAAAAAGACAAATAAAAATAAACAAATAAAAACAAAAATAAATAGACAAAGTGTTTTTCCATACCCCCAAATTTGAATTGCATATTGCCCTAAATGTGTAGTATAGAAATACATTACCGGAAGTAAGGAAATGTCAAGGTGTGCACAAGGCCAGGGCGTCCCCCAAACTCAAACATCAAAACACCTATCAACAAAACTAACAGTAATATTTTTTTTCATAGAAACAAAACATCAAAAGATTAATTGATGTTAGAAACAAAAACAAAACTAAAAACAACATGTAATGAAAAAGGAAAGAAAGAATTTGTGGAGTGAAGTGCATAAAATAAAATGGAAGAGAAAACTTTACAGCACTTCCCCCTATCATGCTGATGTCCAACCAATCCCTTCCACACTTTCTTCTTCAAAACTTCATACCTCTTTGGCAGGATATCTCACCATCTTATGTAGAATTCCTTGCTTCGAAGGATCTTCTTAGGAAAATGGTTCCTAGATTTTCGTGCTTGTGTACATAGATATCTTGACATAAGATGGCTCTTGGAGACATTCTAGAGATGAAGCTTTGGGCTCTTGATGTGTCTCAAGAGGGATAGAGTGATGCAAGCAGGAGTTTCAGTACTCACTTCCATGTCACTGGGTAGATTATGATCTGTTGGGGGCTCATTTTCTCATGGTGTTCAATTTGCTCAATGTTGTTATCCACGATTTCATCACTCTCAAGTGTGGTGGTGACTTGGGCATCTCATGATAAGAATTTTCGGAATCACCCTCATCAATCATGTAGTGTCTTTCAATCATCAATTGACTTTGAAGCTCTTCTTCCTCTATTCTGTTTAATTCAACAACACGATGACCGATCTGTCCTTCCAACCTTGACATAGCTTGATGGATTCCTTGTATGTCTCTGTTGTTGGCCATTGTGACATTCTTCAGCTCTTCTATGGTTTGGGAGTTGAATCTACTCATCTTTTGCATGTTTTTGTCAGTTGATTGCATGAATGCTTTAAGTGTGTCTTCCAGTGAAGACTTTGGTGCAGGTTGTGCACTTGATAAGCAGGCAGTTGAGCTTGGTGATCGAACCATGGATAGTCTGAATGGTGCACTTCATCAAATTGATGAGCATCATTCTTTGTAGCCTAAGCTGACCATGAGAAATCAGATTGGTTGCTCCAGTCCGGGTTGTAAAAATTGGAATTTGTTTCAAGCCCCGGGCTGGAAAAATTAGTATTCATTTGCTTATATGAAGAATTAGAAACTTGTCCCTAGGACGAACAATTATTATCACTATGATAAGGAATGGAGCAGTATGAACATGGTTTATGTGTTGTGTAAGTGTGAAAAAAATGGGTCGGGGTAGATCTGACTGCTTTGATTTAGTCTAATTTGTCACATAAGTCATTAAGCTCAGCTCGCAGATCTGGACAATTGTTTTCCTCATGATAAGGATTGAAATAATATGAACATGGTTTATGTGGGTAAAAATTTTGAGGATAGTTGATAGGAGCGGGTGTCCTACAACTTGGGGAAGCATATTGTACAAAAAATTGATTAAAATTATTAAACGGAAAATCCATACTTAACCCTCACTCTTTAACATGCAAATATCCCACATAAACATTAGTCATTCTTATTTTTTATTTTTAAATAAAATAAACTAAAAAAAACAACTCACTAACTAAAAGAAAATAAAACTAAAATTTAAAAACTCACAAAAAGGGCCAAAAATAAATTTTTGGCAAAAATCTACGGAACTAATGTAGTTTCTGCCTTTGCTGTGGAGTGAGCTTGATCGCATTGCAGTTGCGCTTGATCACACTCGAGTTAGTGTACGAATGAAGATATGGCAGTTGACGAGTGCAAGTTCGCTTGACTTGCTGTCTTGGTTGCGAGTGCGCTCGATCGTAGCGAGGCTACGATCGATCGCACTAGTAGGGGTGTCGGAAGGTGCTGCGGTAGAACTGTAAAACAAGCTAACAAACCAAAAAAAAAAAAATGAAAAATATATATATTTTATTATTTATTAGAAACAGGGATAAAATAAAATAAATTGCAAAAATTGAAATCCTAATTATAACTAGCGGAAAGATAAAATCAATTTAGATATAAATTGTTTTCAAAAATAAACAAATCCCTGGCAACAATGCCAAAAACTTGTTGTGCAAATTTATTTAACTCGCAAGTGTACGAATCATTTATAGTTTAATGGATTGCAAGTACGAGGTCGAACCCATAGAGAATTGTATTTTTGAAAGATCAATTTATATCTAAACTAATTAAATCCTAACCTAGTTCCAAAAGGGGTTTTGAGTTGGGTTTTTAAAATTAAAAGACTAAACATAAAATAAGTAACTCAAAAGACAAAGGTACTAAGGTTAGGGAATTCACACTCACCGTATCATAACAACATACTCTATGCTCATCAATATCAATCCAAAGTTCTCACAATTAAAATCTTAGATATGTTTTACTAAGCTTCAAAGAATTAATCAAAATCATCCCATGTATCCATTCATTGACCAAATCACAAAATGAATCCAAATTCAATTGAAACACTAGATGTATCTGTAGAACAAATCACAAGGGATATCCAATTTTTATGAGTTAAAAACCAAGCAATCAATCATATGAAATTATCTCAAATCATCATATGTATCCTTGAATCACAAGAGATATCCAAGAATCACTCCACATAATTGATTAGGAGTAAATCAATTGAAATAATAAACTCAATAAAATCAGATTAATAAAAACTTACATAACAACAATGTTGTTCTTCATCGGTGAGGCTTCATCCCCAACCTTAGTTGGGGATTTAGCTCCACATGACTATGAAAACTAAAACATAAACCTAAACCTAACAAAAAACTAAACTAAAGAGAAAAGCTGTGAATTTTTGTCTTCAGGCTTGTCTATCTTTCTTGAATGCAAAAAGGTCTATTTATAGGCTTAGAGAAGTCCTAGAAGCCCTAATAAACCTAGATAATTCGGAGGTCAGTCTCTCTATTCCAAATAGAAGTCTGAAATCGGAATAATATTCGTCTAGATTTACGTTCTCATATTGCGGGATAATTTTGGTATAGTAAACGTCCGAATTAGGAAAATCCTAATTCATAATAAATTGTATAATCTGATATATGAGTAGAAAGTTATGATCAAAATACTGAGACGTGTGCAAAATCTGAATTTGAACACAATCCGAATTTGACTCTAATTAGAGAAATTCCGAATTTATCCTCAAAGTTTGCTTAAAGACTTTGCAATTTTCCCTTTTTAGATGCAGTTTCTCTTTAACAACCTACAAAACACTTGAACACAAATCTAACACAAAACATTAGATAACGACACAATTGAAGGATTAACTAATATAAATTAAGGGGTACAAATATGCAATTTTTGGCTCTTATCACAGGACACTAACATGAAGTTTGAAGAGATGATGAAGAACCTAGCATACCTTACACAAGCTACAAAGAAAAAGAAGAGTTCTCTGGAAACTAAGCAAGGTGAACCGGTGATAATGGAAGCAAATGCTGGTGACAGAGTCCACATGCAGGAGCATCGTCCTGATCATGCCAAGAACAAAGGAGTGCGCATTGAGGAGGGTGATATTCCTGGTAGCAGTGTTGCTGAAGATTGCTATAGGAGAGCAGTTTTTAATCAACAGACTCCTTATGTTGACTCCAGGAAGCAGAGAAGGCCTTGGACAAGTGGTCATCATGATCCTTTTTTTTGTGAGGAGAGGCAAGATCAAAGGTATCCGAAGTTCAATATGTAGAGATTTCAGCATTCTAAGCATCATCAGGGGAGAAACTATTATCAAGATGATAAAGTGGCTAGAGTTGAGCATCAAGCTAAGGATCAATTGGCTATTATCACAAGGTTAGTTAAAATAGACTTTTCTAAGTTGTGATGGTTTTGATCTTTCAGGTTGGATATATAAGGCCAATAAGTTTTTCTATTATCATAGAACTCCCTATAATCAGAGATTAATGCTTGCATCTATTCATATGGAGGGTAAGGCCTTAGTGTGGTACCAGGACATGGATTTTTCTGGTTATTTGCCTAACTGGAATGTGTTAGCTCAATCTTTAATGCAAAGGTTTGGTCCTTCAGCTTATGATAATCCAATGGAGTCCTGTGTAGATGAGTATAAAGAGAGGTTTGAGGCCTTGTCTAACAGAGTTAGAGGGTGTGATGATCAAATTAAACTTAGTTGCTTTTTAGAGGGATTAAAAGAGGAGATTCAGTTGCCTGTTAAAATGTTTAATCCACCTTCATTGTTGATAGCTTATGGTTTGGTTAAGATGCAAGAAGAGCATGTTTTGTCTGCAAGAAGGTTTAGAACCTCTAACTTGAATTTTTCTAATTCAAGTTCACAATTTTTTTTGGGGGGGGGGTGGGGGGGGTTTAGCAGTCAACAACAATGGGTTGTCTTAGCTATTGATTTTGTCATTGAATTGCCCAAGGGGGAGTTTGTAAATTTTATTTGTTGGCTAAAATTCGGTGATCAAAATGGTGTTCAAAGTGACAAAAATTCATGAGCGTTTGAACAAGATGCATAGCAATCCAGACAAACATCAATGCCACAAAGTGTTTCTTCAACCCGAGAGCTTCGTCTGCAAGCCTGTCTGCATGGAGTCCAGACAAGAGAGAAGAACAAGAAAACCCAAGAGCCTCGTCTGCAAGTCATCTGGACGCGCCGCACCAAAGAAGCAAGTTAACGATGTTGCCCTAGAGTCTCGTCAGGACGAGCACATTCCTCGTCTGGAAGGCAATGTATGAGAACTAGTTTTCTTGTGTTATTCAAGCCCTGTCCGAACGGCCCGTAGATTCTAGGTCTATTTTACAATGTAATTTTATTTTAACTAGGCTAGGGATCTTTATATGTAAATCTCTACAGATCTGTATAGGTATGAATTTTCCACCAGAGAGTTCGTGAGAGGTTGTGCTAAGAGAGAGTTTATGTTGTGAGCAAAACCATCCCTCTTAGAGTATTTGTTAGTTTGAATTGTGTGCTTCATTGAGAAGTCTATTGGAAAGGTCCGATAAAGGAGAACCACGTGTGAAGAAGATTGTGAGCAAGGACACGAGTTGGAGGCTTGTCGATCTTACAGAGCCAAGGACTTGTAATGGGTTGCAAGTGTTCCCTGTGTTTGTAATCTTAGAATATTTTCTTATAGTGATTTCCTAGGTTTGGCTACCCCGAAGAGGTTTTACTTTTAGAACGATTTATAAAAGTTTTACTCTTCGTCACCAAAATCATTGTGTTTGATTAATTTACTGTGTTTGATTATTTTGATGATTGATTGCTTATAGATTGCTATTTGTTAATTCTGCATTTTGTGTGATATAAACCTGCATAGCGTACTTCAATTGGTATCAAAGTGGGTTCACTCTGTTAATGATTAAATTCCAGAGTGTGATCTTTGTTTCATGTTTAAGATTTCTCAAACCCTTAACATGGTGCCTAATTTTGATGGATCAAATTATGGCTATTGGAAGTCCTGTGTGAAATTTTTCTTAAAATCCATTGACGTTTGGTCTGTCATTGAATATGGATTTAAAGCTCCAGATAAGCAGACAATCGAATGGTCTAATGTTGAAAAACAAACTCGTATGGCGAATGGAAAATCTATGAATGCTTTATGTTTAGAAATTTCACAAACTGAGTTCTCTAGAATTTCAAATTGTGATAGTGCCAAAGATGCATTGGAGATCCTAGAAACTACTTATGAAGGAACTAATCTTGTTAAACATTCAAAACTTCAAATGTTAGTTTCTCAATTTGAAGATATTAAAATGTTAGAGGATGGGACATTTAATGAGTTTTTCGGTAAACTTAGTGAAATTAGAAATTCCATAATAAACCTAGGAAAGAAAGTCACTAAGCTTACTAAAAAGGTTATGAGATCGCACCTTAAAAGATTCAAAATGAAGGTTACTACTAATGAGTCAGCATCTCAGATTCATAAAACCCTCATTTATGAAATATTAATTTGATAATATGATTATTTTATTTTATTATTATTTTTTTTAACAGGAAAACATTCCAGTCACATTCATTCAAAGATAATACGAGCATAAAGCTCTTACAATATAAATCAAAAAGCTCTGAAGTAACCATATATAGCCAAAGCTACAAGGTTACAAATGTCAAAGATGACGTCAAAGATACAACCATTCCAATCTCAAACAATATCTGCTAACCCATGACTAATATTCAAATATAACAATGGATCTACTCCAGTCAGACTCATTCCAATGCATAGGTAGCTCTTATTCCTCGGCCTAAGAGTAGAAAACCCCCATGCCAAAAACTCTTCCTCCTCGACCCGGAAGCTAGGATATAGATCTCATCCACAACCCAAGGGTCTAGACCATAAACAAATACCTCACGGATCAACAAGAGAACAAAGCCTTATTACAAGCAACAAAACCACAGGAAATATAAGATAATGAACAAATAACAGGGAAAAAAATATAAACTGAAAAATACAGGGAGAATAAAAGCAAAAAAAATCAGAAAGCCAAAAAACAAGAGCACACTAGGCGGATGACGGCGGCCGGAAGAAAGGCTAATCTCGTGCTTACCGGAAATTGAAGCTGGCATTGGAAGTGAATACAGCCAGTGAAATGCGTTGGGGGGTGGTGCAAAAACAGACCCAGCTGTGGACAGTGGATGACAAAGCGGCGTAGAGGAGATTAGCGGCGCACTCAAAGAATTGGGGGTAGTTTGAGTGAATCCCCAAAAGCGACACCCAAAAAGTTTGCCAAAAACAAGCAAACAAGCAAAAAACAAAGACAAGCAAAAGGGGAAAAAGGAGGGGGAGGAGGCAGCAAGGGAAGGGGAAGAAAAACCAAGGAGGAAGAGGGGAGGAGGCGCTCTCTACTAGGAGAAGAAACCCTAGCCTATTCTTTTTGATATTTATAAATAGGCATGATATTAATTATGGAGGAATTTGTGAGATGATATGTATATAGGCCTCTATATTTATTTAGAATGATAGGAATAGTAAAAGTATTAATATAAGAATTGTTTGTTGAATATGTGTTTTGGGAATCAGGACTCGGGAGGCAGATAAATAATTTAGTAGATAAAGTTTTAATAAGTCATCAAAGTTAACTTTAGTAGTCAGATTTGTAGTAATAATGCAACAAAAATCAATAAAAGCATCTTCTTATCTTCTATAAAACCAGACATTTTCCCCTTTGTAAAAACACACACCCTCCTTATTCTGTTCTTTTTTTCTTTGTTATTCTTTTCTTCCTTCTTCTCTCAACTGAACTAGAGAAGAGTAAGACCAGATAATCCAACTGTTGAGTGTTAGGTTGGATTATTTTAAGTTGTGGGGTAGTTAGTTTTTAATTATTAATTAGCATGCATATGTGTGTGTGACCGGAGGAGTGATTTGAGTTGTGTGTGAATGAGAGACTTTTGAATTTGATTAAACAAAAGAGAATAGTGTAGTGTAAGCTTAATTATTTTAAGTTGTGGGGTAGTTGATTTTTAATTGTTAATAATAATAAAAGGATAAGGGTTTTGAGAAGTAACTAATATATATATTGTTTGTGTGGATATAATTATATGCAGAAGGAACATGGTTACAACACTAAGGAGGTAAGTATGGATATACTTATTAATAAATGATTTTGTGTTTCATTACTATAATTATTATTGTTTTATTTATTAATTGCTTTGAAATATTATTGTTCATAAATTATATATTATGTGCAAACAATTAATAAGGCTGAGAGGATAGCCATCAACAAAACTGGTGATTGCAGCAGGGAAGTTATGGCAAGCCAGCAAACTGGCAAGTTGTCACTATTAGGTCAAAAAACCCTAATAAATAATGAGTTGGTGAGTAGCTGGGGTACTAGGCTATCGGTAGAAAACCAATAAACATTATATGTTGAGAGTGTCAGCGTCAAGTGGTCTTTTTCTCTCTAGTTTTACTCGCTCTCCTTGAGCTCCTCTAAGAAACTCTGGTTTTCTTTCCCCTCAGCTTCTCTTCTCTTTTCTTCCCAGCCAAGCTACTGCCCTGCTCTTCACCAGTTAGCACCCCCCTTTCCTAAAGNTTCAGGCACTCCATCAGTCAAACCCCCCTAAAGTTTCAAAATAAAAGCAAAAAAAGTTTTTGCTTTTATTCTCCCTGTATTTTTCAGTTTATATTTTTTTCCCTGTTATTTGTTCATTATTTTATATTTCCTGTTGTTTTGTTGCTTGTAATAAGGCTATGTTCTCTTGTTGATCCGTGAGGTATTTGTTTATGGTCTAGACCCTTGGGTTGTGGATGAGATCTATATCCTAGCTTCCGGATCGAGGAGGAAGAGTTTCGGCATGGGGGTTTTCTACTCTCAGGCTGATGAATAAGAGCTACCTATGCATTGGAATGAGTCTGACTGGAGTAGATCCGTTATTATATTTGAAGATTAGTCATGGGTTAGCAGATCTTGTTTGAGATTGGAATGGTTGTATCTTTGATGTCATCTTTGACATTTGTAACCTTGTAACTTTGGCTGTATATGGTTACTTCAGAGCTTTTTGCTTTATACTGTAAGAGCTTTATGCTCGTATTATCTTTGAATGAATGTGACTGGAATATTTTCCTGTTAAAAAAAAAAAAAAAAAAAATCATATTATCAAATTAATATTTCATAAATGAGGGTTTTATGAATTTGAGATGCTGACTCATTAGAGGGGTGAACAGTACTTTTCCCTTAAACAGATGACTCACTTGTTGGTGTATCTAAATATGATAATGTCATATTTACATAGACATTGACACAGGAATTGAAGTTGAGGGCAAAGGACCCTTCACCAATTTCGATGGTTGCTAGACCATCTACTGTTCGCTTAATGATAGGCTTTGAGAAGCTAGCATTATCATCCTATGCTTATTGCTTTATATTAATTTGGGAAAAATTCAGTTTACCTCCCTGAAGTTTCAAGGGTTTTTCAATTTGAACCCCAAAGTTTCAAAATTGGTAGTTTACCCCCCTGAAGTTTGAAAAAATGGCAATTTAAACCTTCCGTCAACTTTTTCCGTCAAATTGGACGGAAAACTATGAAATGACGAAACTGCCCTCATGCTATCTTTTTTTTTAATTTCCGTCCATTTTAACGGAAAATTTTAACGGAAGGTTTAAATTGCCACTTTTTGAAACTTCAGGGGGGTAAACTGTCAATTTTGAAACTTTGGGGTTCAAATTGAAAAACCCCTGAAACTTCAGGGGGGTAAACTGAATTTTCCCCTATTAATTTTCTTTTTATATAAACAGTAACTTATGGTATTTGTGTGCCGCTTGTGGCACTTGCTTGTTACACTCAGTGCACTCCTTGTTTCATAAATAATGTTTATCATATATATATATATATTATCTTGAAGTATTTTAGTCAGCTCATATGTGTTATATGTTCTACTCCTTGTGTTTTTTAAAAAAGAATATAATAATAATAGATTCTGTTGTGAAATTATATATATCTCTGATGTCGTAACGTAATATGAAAATTTAGAAATTTTCACTTACGCTTTATCAGTAATAAGCGGGGCGTTACACTTCATATCTCGTACTATGAAAACAATTAAACATCTTGTAATGTAAAACATAATTTAAGCATCAAAATATACATATGCATATACATAAATACACACACTAGCATCTTTTTTTCTCAAATATATCATTTAGTTATTTTTGAATGGAAATCTGAGGATTTCATTTATTAAAAATTTTGTGCATAAAGCTCTTACAGAACATAGCAAAAAGCTCTTATAACACAAAGTATAAAGCTCTGCAAAATCATAGTCACATCCTATGAGGTTATAAAGTCATAAATAAAAACAAATATTCTTACAATCAAGTGTAATCTATAACTTTAATCTTTCGCTAACCCATGTACAAATACAGTTAAAGAGCAGATCTGCTCTGAACAAATCAGATCTAAGACATGGGTAGCCAAATTTTCTAACAAAATTTATTGAAACCAGCCATGAGAGACAACCCCTCACAGCGAAATATCTAGGAGATGAGAAATAAGCCATCACACGTAATTATTCATCCTCGCTCATGAAGACAGATCTAGAAAGAAGAAACCTCTTATTCATAACAAAAAACACAAAGAAACAACCAGAAAGCAGCAATAGCTGCTGGGGACGAGATGAACAGCACAACACGGTGGAAGGTGGATGACGCATAGTGGAGAAGCCGAAGTTGCTGATCTGGTCGAAGAACACCTACAAACATAAAAATAAATAAATAAATAAAAATGGAAGTGGAAAGGGAGGGTAGGAGCGGTGTGTAAAAGGGGAAGAGGGTGAGCAGGAAGGAGCAGATCTAATAAAGACTTGAACAGAATCATAGGGATAAGTGATTAACTCTCACTTGTCATAAGATTTGAGATTAATAAGAGTTTAACTCCCTGTCATTACTGGATACAGGATGATAAGAGTTTCACTTAATTTCTCTTGTTAGGAGATTCAAAATAATAAGAGTTTAACTCCCTCTTATTAATGGATGTAGAAATACTTTTCACAAACAATTTGTGAAACCAAACCTCTACTTTATACTTTTACAAACTTGTTTGCAAAAGTATCATTTTCTGCCTCATACTTTTAACCTCATTTACTTCCAAACTCATTTTCTTTTAAATCTCATTTTTCTATAAAATCATCTTTCCCTAGTTTATAAAACATAAAATACCAGCAGGGAGGTCTCATTATCACAAATAAGACGTAAGCATTTATAAAATATTTGTTGTGTAAGATCAGTAAGTTTGTACTTATCTCATTTGTTATTTTCTTTGTTTTTCCCTAGTTTGAACTTCCTATTTATTGTCTTTGCTCAATAATTCGACTTCTTTCACTCCCCTCTCTCTCGCTCTCTTTGCGCGTGAGAAATTCAGGAGGAGTTAAGTCCTAGCATTTTTGAGAAACAAAACAAATGGAAAATAGATTATTTATATAAAGGGGAATGCTAGGTGCTCTTTTAGTGTTCTTCTAGTGTCCTCTTGGTTCTAAGTGGATATCATTTTCTAAAAAAACAAAAAAGAAAGTGGTTGATGCGAACCTCAATCGATACGCTTTTGAGACCCAACAAACAATATTGGAATACTAACTCAAGAAAGCTAAAATTCAGATTTTTTATAGCAAACCCCGACCCAACGTTTATAAATAAAACATGAACCAAAGATATAAAGTAACAAACCTCAACCCAATGATTATAACTGAATCATGAATCGAAGGTACAAAATTTGAACTCCACAAGGAAGAATCTTTGATAAGTTCACAAGTTCTTTGAAGAACCAATAGAAGCAAACCTCACGTTTTTATTTTTCATTTCTTTTTCCCCTCATTACAATGAGTTCATGCTATTTATAAAACATGGTTGAAAATAAGAATGCAAATTACTAAAGGAAAGTATATTAAAAAAAAAAAGGACTAAATAATAGAAGCCTAAAATTAAGGCTAATTTGGTCTGAAATTAGCAGCTCCTTCATGCCAGAAATAGACTAAAATGGGCAAAGAAATCACGCCTATGGAATATCTGAAATAGGCAAGTCAATTAGCCAATTAATTGATATGGAATTAGAAAGGTCTAAAATAGGGAAGTCAGTCAACCAATTAATTGGTATAGAATTGGAAAGTCAATTAGTCATTGTTAGCTTTGGTTACATATTGCTCATTTTTCTTTTCTATATGTTGTCGTATACTTTCATGGAGTTTCTTCACCATCTCAGCCTTCTTTTGACCATCCAAACAAGTCTTTTCATTAACTAGGCAGCAAATCCAAAGGAGTTAGTGGATTAAAATCGTAAACAATCTCAAATGTGGAAAAATCAGTAGTAGAATGAACACTTCGATTATATGCAAACTCAATGAAAGGCAAACAATCCTCCCAATTTTTCAAGTTCTTTCGAATTATAGTACGCAACAAAGTAGATAAAGTTCTATTCATGTAGTGACCCAAATTATTAACTAGGCGTAAGTAGCTTAGTCAGGGGGATTAATTTGGGCTTTGGGTCACTAAGGACGTCAAAAGGGTAATTTGGACTTTTGGACGGACGTACTCTAGGTCTGGCGGAAGTACGCTGCTGTCTATAGTGCGGACGTACCCAGCGTACGTCCGCGAGGGGACCACTGGACGTACGCTCTACAAACCGTACAGGCGGACGTAAGTGGGACCACTGGACGTACGCTACTTTTAAATACCCTCTGGTTAATACCTAGATGTACGAGGCAGCCATGGAACCACTGGGCAAGAACCACCGGACGTACGCCCCTAGGCCGGACGTCCGCTGCTTTTTGAGCCTATAAATAGCACCTTACCCTTTCGTGTTTTTCATAACTTCAGAACGGCCCCAGGCTGCCAGAGTGTTTCCAAGTGTTGTGAGTGTTTGTGAGCTTGTGTGTGTGAGGCGTTTGCGAGTTTCGGAATGTTCGTGAGGCGGAACTCTTGCGGTTTTGTTTCAAGGAGGTAACGCTCGATCTTTAGCTTTTAATTATGTCGTTATGTTGCTCGTTTTATGTTTAGTTGTAGTTATTAGCTTAGTTGTGCTTTAAGACTCGTTTGGATTAGCGTTTTCGTTAGCTTAGCGTTTTACGTTGCATGGAGGTTATTAACTAGACTAGAAGGCTTTAGGTTGTTCCTAGTAGCCCTAGGAGTCGGAGAATAAGCGGACAGTGGAAGAGAAAATGAGGTTCTCCCTGAGGACCTATATAGCGGATGTACGGTATCGTGACTGGACGTATGGCTTGTCGTTGCACGACGGATGTACGCTCTCGAGCCCGGACGTACGGTCACTGTGTGACAGGGAAACCCTATTTTCACCAACCATCCCGTAGCTCCTGTTTTCCTTACTTTAGAGTTGTTTTAGTGGAATTAGGACTAATAGAAGGTTTTCCACAGATTTGCAGAACTCGGAT
>VIBQ01000032.1:268991-328991 GCA_006937295.1 Carpinus fangiana | reverse complement strand
TCAGAAAAACTTTTTGATGTGTCTTTTTTTACGTGGGTGGAAGGTGAAAAACATAGGAGTCAGGAAAAAAAAATATCTGACGCTTTATTGTGTGCCACATTAGAATTTTCTAATGTTGTAAGAGTGCCACGTCAGAAAATTTTCTGACCTTTCCTAACCTTTCAAAACTAAAAGCTAGAAAATTTCTGACCTGGCAAAACTACCACGTCAAAAATTTCCTGACCTGGCAATTTTGCCACGTCAGAAAATTTCTTGACGTGCCAATAATTTTAAAACGTCGCTAAATTTGAAAAAATTATTAAAAAATAATAATTTGGGCAGCATGAACATTGACAAGGTTCAAAAACATATTTGTAGGTCTACACATATATAGAGTGAGAATTTCCTAACACTAAGAAATTGGTCCAAGATAATCGCCCTCCAATTGACAAGTGCCTGAAATCTCCAAATTGACAAGTACCATCTCCAAGCTCACCCAAAATCTCACATCTGGAAATAAGAAAGAAAACATTAGCTTGTAGATATTATAATCATACTAACCTTTCCATAATCACAGTTGTAGCAAATTCTAATCAAAATTATTTCAAGTGAAAGGAAATTTAGTTGTATGTAGCACAAAAAATGATCTCATTACATGGAAATGAAGAACTCAAGACCAACTGGTGAAAATCAAAGTCTTAAAGAAGCCCTGGAGAAGCAACTACACACCCCATATAAAACAAAAAATCAGTATACCATCTCCCAATAACAAATACGTACTCCAAATTAAAGAAGCTCTTGCTCATGGAAATTTCATCAAACATATGGAATGCAAAAACAAAAACACAAATGACAAAGGAACACACAATAGTAAGCACAACAAGCCCCTAGAACACACAACAGTAAGCACAACAAGCCTCTAGAACACAACACACAACAGTAAAGGAAAATAAACATCTTTACAGGCACAACAAACAAAAAGCCAGTACCTACGTACAAAACAAATGCTTCTGAAAGAAAAGCTAAACAAATTCTACAGTGCATCAAAACCTAAGCTATATAATGAAATTGAACCCATTGTCAGAGAATAAATAATTGAACCCATTTATGCAGGAACCCATGCATATATAATGAAATCATCATAAACCCAAAATCTGGGTGGCTCGTGTGAAGAGCAGCAGTTAGAAAGAGAACGAAAAAAAAAACCTGTGCATTTGGGATTTTGACCGATGTAGCATCTAAACCTTGAATAACCTCAAAATCTCATCCCTCTTCAGAAATAAAACACAAAAGGCACTATCAAGATCTCTTGAACCATGTTAGATATTATAATCGAAAAGAATGGTATACGACCAGTACAACCATGAAAAAATCCCATTTCAAAATTCTACTCAAAAAACCAGTTGCAAAGAACAGATCTTGACAAAACAAGCTTTTGATCTAGTGTCGTGGGTGGCGTTCGGCCAGCCGGTTCTTGGATGGTGGGCATTGTCGATGGGCGTCGTTGCTGGACTTCGAGCTGATTCCGTGGGTGGGCGTCGCCGATGGTGGGTGGCGCTCGGTGCCGAAAGTGGTTGGTGGTGGGCAGAAGGTCAGGGCGAGAGAGAGCAGCGTGTGAAGAGTAAGGAGGAGAGGGAAAATGAAAATGAAACTCTGATTCACGCATGCTTTCAAGTTTTTTTCTTTTCCTTTCTTTTTCTTTTCCTGACGTGCCATATGTGGCATGTCAGCCCTATACTGACGTGCCACATATGGAACGTTAGGAAACTTTTTTTTTTTTTTATAAAATATATATTTACATATATTTACATATATATTTATTTACTTTAAATATTTATTTTATAAATATATAAATAATTAAATACAATACATTACATTAAAATAAATAAATAAAAATTTTGTTATAACTTAATTTAATTTTTTGATATTTTATAATGTAATATGTACGCACGTATACATAATTTTAAATTTGCAAAAGCTAAACAGATTATTTATAATTAACATAAATGTACAAATTAGAAACCACCATTTTAATTTTACAAATGCTAATTAGTGATTTTGTGGAATTTCCAACATAGGATTGCCTCAATAGAAGTTTAAAATTTAAATGTAACCTTCAAGGACTATGCAAACTATCACGTCTTTTTTTTAATAAAAAATGGCAGGTAGAAGACATCAATTGTGACTATTCTACTTGGGCGTGATCATAGTAATACTTACTCAATGGGAACCACATATGATGGGCCTAGACGATAGAAACCGCAAGCTCTTCCCTAAGTCTAACTAAGTCATAGCTTGAATTAGCCTCATCAAGACATCAATAAGTACCAATAAGCTTTACATTAACAGAGATTTTTCATTGTGAGATTTGAACCCATGTCCTAGTGTGTGGACCTATCATAAACATTATATTGATGCTTTTTGTCACCCTATATGCTGTGCATCCAAATGCATGAAGGATAAACAAAAATTGTCCCTAGTATTACCACGTGATTGATAAGGTATAGAAGTAGTGATTGATAAGGCTAATTAATATATGTATTGGAAGGACAATTAATCTCACCAAAGTAAAGTATTACTATATAAATCCATTGTATAAATATTGACCCTCTCTCGGACTATAGTCCGACTAGCTAGCTAGCAAGAACGATATATAATTTGGTAGGTCAGAATTTTCTGACGTACTAATTTTCTGACCTACCAAATTGGTACGTCAGAAAATTTTGACCTACCAAATTGACAGGTCAGAAAATTCTGATGAGCCAAATTGGTAGGTCTGAAAATTCTGACGTGCCAAACTGACATGTCAGAAATTTCTGACGTGTCATTTTGGCACGTCAGAAAATATTTTCTAATGTGGCAGTTTTGCCAGGTCAGAAAATGCATGTTTTTTTTTTGTAGTGTCCCCTTGGCACGAACCTGCTCTCACCGTTCAATGAAACTTGATCCTCTTCATATTCGAACTCATCCTTGTGGTCGTCATCAAAATCATCCACATGTGCACGCTTTTTTTGCCTTCTAGCATTAGGGGCTCTTTGGGGACGCCCCTCACGCCAAGTAGCAATAATAATGTCTTGCCTATCCATCCGATCCCGAATCTCATTAAACACCACATTCATGCATTCAAATTATTGTTGTATAGTCTGCAACGTGAAGAACGACTCCTCCCCTCCTTTGTTTGATGAGCCGCCCCTGGAATACATACTTTTGAAACTATAGAGAAATGTTAGAAATAATTCCTCACAACAGTCCCTCATGTGTTTGCACTCAAATGATGTCACTCACACTCGTGTTTCACTCTTAAATTGGCTTTGTTTTCGATAGTAGTCTCACACTCTCTTGCCTTTTTCCACTCGTAGCTTCCCCTTTTCAGTTATTTATTAAACTAACAAACTTGATCGAGAAATTCAACTTGTACTATTTAAACCAATACCAACGGCAGAAAAATATTATAGAAACAACGAATCAAAGGAAGAGGACACAAGAAAATACCTTCTTTTTTTTTTTCTTTTTTTCTTTTCTGACATCTTTCTCTCTCTTTTTTTTTTTTTTTTTTAACTTGGTGCACGATTTTAACTTGGTGCAAGACACAAAACAAAGACAAGGAAGAATGAACACAAACGAAACAAGATAGGATGATAACAAGAAACAAAAGGTAAAATGATAGTAAACCTGATTTTAGAGCCTAGGCTCTGATACCAAATGATGCGAACCTCAATCGATACGCTTTTGAGACCCAACAAAAAAAATATTAGAATACTGACCCAAGAAAGTTAAAAGTCAAATTTTTGATAGCAAACCCTGACCCAACGTTTATAAATAAAACACAAACCAAATGTATAAAGTAACAAACCTCGACCCAGTGATTATAACTGAATCATGAATCGAAGGTATAAAATTTGAATTCCACAAGGAAGAATCCTTAATAAGTTCACAAGTTCTTTGAAGAACCAATAAAAGAAGTAAACCTCACGTTTTTAACTTTCATTTCTTATTCCCTCATTACAATGAGTCAATGCTATTTATAAAACATTGTTGAAAATAAGAATACAAATTACTAAAGGAAAGTTGATAAAGAAAAAAAAAAGGACTAAATAATAGAAGCCTAAAATTAAGGCTGATTTGGTCTGAAATTAGCAATTCCTTCATGCCAGAAATAGACTGAAATGGGCAAACAAATCACGCATAAGGAATGTTTGAAATAGACAAGTCAATCAGCCAATTAATTAGTATGGAATTGGAAAGGTCTGAAATAGGAAAATCAATCAGCCAATTAATTGGTATGGTATTGGAAAGTTAATCAGTCATTTAATTATTCTAATCAACCATTAATCAGTCATAATCAGCCATTAATCCATGCCATTGCTAAGGAAATTACGCTCAATTAAACAAGATCAGCCCCATCAATAGCTTGGATTAAATTTATTACACCTTCATCTTCCTTTGGGCCAAGCTTGGAATGCCCCGTTTTAGAACCAATCCAAATCTCTTGAATCAACCCACTAAGTGCTTCTTTGATCATCTTAGATCTTGGTCTAGTAATAAGCCCAACTGGAATATGCAATGGATCCTTTAATAGTACTTGTTGATTCTCAGCAGTGGCCCTTATTTCTCTCACTTATTTTTTAGAAAATAATATCTACGTAGGACCAAGAAGCATCAATCATTTTCTATAAATAAATCTTGCCAATACCGTCTCCCAATTATGTACAATGTCATGTACAATATTTCTCCGCAACTCCACCTGAGCTCACAATCATATTTTTCTTTGAAAAAATTGATAGAATTCATTCTTTTTCAACCATCAACTTTTAACCATTTTCGTAGTGAATGGATGAATCAACCATTAAATTTTCTTAGGGTGTATATGAGTTCACAAATCTAATGGTTGATCTATTAAATTTGTAAAAAAAGAGATGGTTGTGTAACATGCCTATTTTCTTTGCATCTCATTCGATCTTGGCCCATATGAGCTCACATTAAGTTTTTTCTTCCTCCTGCACATGATCTCTATTTGCTTTATTAATGGTTTTGATGGCCAAGCTCAAACTCATATTTTTCATACTTGTTGCACCATATTTATTTCATAAATTTTTTTTTTTAAAAAAAGCCCTTCGGTATTCCAACTCAATCATCCACTTTGAGTTTGAATGGAGATGTTATAATAATTTTCATGGTTAGCTATGATTTAGTTTCCTTCTATGTCCATCATCAATCATTTACCTTATTTGGTCGATCTACATTTTCTTGTTATCATACTTAAATTTCTCTATAAATACTATACATTGTAATACAATTTATATACGGTTCAATGTAGTAAAGACGTAACACTATTTTTATGTTCTCCATTTTTCTATCCGCTCCAGCTCTCTCTTTTACATTTTATGTATTTTATTATACATTTCTACTTACAATATCAACAAAGTTTATTAATTTGACATGCATTCAAAATATATGCGATTTTCATATAAACTTATTTATTGAGCATGTAAATCTATATTAATTTAATAGACTCCTCATTCTATTTTCATCATTATTAATTTATTGTTACGGGTCAAAGAGGGGGAAATCAACTCAATTACGTAAACTAGTCTTCAAACCCGTGCTTGATTTTGTATTCCCATTCTCCATCCCTTTGCACTTGTCAATAGGTGAGCAGGTGATAACATTTTATAAATAAGGAACATTTTTGCTATTCCGGTACTGTGTGCATGAAAAATACATAGAAGAGATCCGAAAGGGAAAGATGAGGAGGGCAGAGCTTGTGTTCATCCCTACCCCTGCAGTGGGTCACCTGGCCTCCATAATCGAATTTGCAAAGCTTCTACTTGATCGGGAGGATCGTTTCTCCATCACTGTTCTCCTCATAAACCCACCATTTCCACCCACCTTCGATGCCTTCATTCAGTCAATCGCTGCCTCCCACACCCGCATCAAATATATTTATCTTCCCCAAGTAGACCCTCCTCCGGAAGAGGTTTTCCATAGCTCTGTTGAAAAATTTGTCACCGATTTCATTGAAAGCCACAAAGCCCATGTCAAAGAAGCTATCATCAGCAGCGTGTTATCCAATTCGATTCCACTTGCCGGGTTGGTGGTGGATATGTTTTGCACCCCCATGATCGACGTGGCCCACGAGCTCGGTGTCCCATCTTATATGTATTTCACTTGTAATGCAGCCTTTCTTGGCTACATGCTCTACCTTCCGACCCGGCATGACCAGGTCGGTGTCGAGTTTAGCGAGTCGGATCCTGAGTCGTCGGTCGTACCGAGTTATGTCAACCCGGTTCCTTCTAGCGTTTTGCCTACATTCACTTTCCACAAAGGTGGGTACATCTCCATGGTCAATCATGGTAGAAAGTGCAAAGAGGCCAAGGGTGTCATCGTCAATACGTTCCATGAGCTGGAAACCCATGCGTTCAGCACGTTTTTGGATGATGGAATCCCTTCTGTTTACGGAGTGGGGCCGTTGATTAACCTCAAGGGTCAGACAAATTCAGAGGCAAATCAGGCGGAACATGATAAGATCATAGAGTGGCTCGACGATCAGCCTCCATCATCCGTGGTGTTCTTATGCTTCGGGAGCATGGGGAGCTTCGGTGCGTCGCAGTTGAAAGAGACAGCACTTGGGCTCGAGCGGAGCGGGCACCGGTTCCTGTGGTCCATACGATTGGCATCCCCACCAGGTGATGAGAAGATTCCCGCGCCGTCTGATTGCCAGAATTTCGAGGAGGTCTTGCCGGTAGGATTCCTGGAAAGGACGAGAGAAATCGGAATGATATGTGGGTGGGCCCCACAAGTGGAGGTCCTGGCCCACAAGGCGATCGGAGGGTTCGTATCGCATTGCGGGTGGAACTCGATCTTGGAGAGCCTGTGGCATGGCGTGCCTATTGCTGCGTGGCCGATTTACGCGGAGCAGCAAATCAATGCCTTTCAGATGGTGAGGAATTTGGGTTTAGCTGTGGAGCTGAAATTGGATTATAGGAGCGGTGGGGAGGTTGTGGCGGCAGAGGTGATTGAAAAGGCGGTGAAGTGTTTGATGGATGGTGAGAGTGAGGTGAGGAAGAGGGTGAAAGAGATGAGCGGAGAGAGCAGGAAGGCTGTGATGAACGGTGGATCTTCGTTTGCTTCACTTGCACAGTTGATTGAGAATATGCTTGGATGCAATGTTGTAGCAAAAGAGTAGCAAAAATTGGTGCACCTTTCCAGGTTTCAATTTTATTTATTTATTTATCTTTTTTCCCATTTTTATCTAGGCAAGGCAAAGTGTTATGTTTGTGAGTTTTAAGTTACTTTATCTTCGAAATTATGGTAACATAGGTGTGGACCGATTCAATGGCTGCAAATTGCAATGGATGGTCGACTTTTTATCTTCTATGTTAGTCTCACACGTGATCCTCATTCCTCGGGTGTTTCCCCGATGCTTGGCTTTCAAGTTTTGTGGCGAGTGTCAAGTGACAAGCGTTAGTGTGCATGTGTTGCCTTCTATGAAGTGTTCCTTGTAGGAGCGTGGGCCGTAGGTTTGCAATGTACATTTAATGTGTAGCTTTGGTCGTCTATGATTAGGGGTGTTAATGCGGTTACGGTTAGCAGTTAGTAACAATAACCGCTAATCATAACCGCCTTAGCAGTTAATAGATTTCACTAACCGCAATCGCTAACTGCTGGTTAGCAGTTAACCGCCGGTTAGCGGTTGGTGAAAAAGGTAACCGCCTGCAAACTGTTTTTTTAAAATTGGGTTTTTTTTGGGCTTTTATTAATACTGTAGCATTTTTTACACTCATTTGTTTTTTTGTATTTTTAGTGTCTTTCTTATCCCAATTGCTATAAAAAGAGCCCATATTGAAAAATCAAAAATATTTGACCCCAAATTTATATTTACTTGTACTTAAAAAAAAAACCCTTAAATATTAAATCATAATCGGTTAATTTTAAAAATAAAAAATAAAAAATACAATGCATAATTTTGAAATATATATATATACAATATGCATAATTGCAATATGCGTAATTACTTAATATATACTAAATTACAAAATATTATAATAAGAATGTATAATACAAGTACTAACAAAACTAGTTAATATGTAACTACAAACTAATTAATAATTATGTTACTTGTTGCTAACATATCATATATATATAAATATTATTACATAACATATCATATATTATTACAAAGTTACAAACATATCATATATAAATATTATATATGTATAATTTGTTATTATATAATCATATAAATTATAATGATAATACATTAATACTTCAATTGTGGTTATAAGTAAGATATTGTTTAATCCAATGTCAATTAATTAATTTAATATTATACGAATCACGTTATCATTGTATATTAACAATATTATTAACTTTAATAAATATTTGAATCATATTATTAAGTATTGATCTTTTACATTTATATTATTCAATATGCATAATTGCATATATGTATAATGTATAATTATAATTTATAACTTATATAAACTAATAAGTTGATAACATACATTGGAACTAAGTCTCTAGATACTTAATTGTTTATTATTGTATTAGTATTAAATTGCATACTTATAACTTATGACTTATGAATATGTGTATAATTTATTATTATATAATCAAATGATTTTATGATTAATTGATCATGTAATATAATCATATAAATTATAGTGATAATATATTAATACTAAAATTGTGATTTAATTATCTAAAACAAAAATGTGATTTAATCATTAACGATCAATTAATTATGTTATATGTATAAATATTATTATAATTATAATTATAAAAATATAGTATATAAAAAGCAGTTAGCGGTTACGATTAGTAAACCCTATAATCGCTAACCGCTAGGCGGTTATAGCGGTTAACAGTTATAGCAGTTAGCGGTTATAGCGGTTAGGCGGTTGGCGGTTATAACGGTTAGCAGTTAGCGAGCGGTTAATAACTGCCCGGATTGACACCCTTATCTATGATAATTTTTTTTTTTGTTTTTTAAAGAATTTGTGAAATTGTATAACTCAAAATTTGAAAACCTAATTTCGTAAATTTTTAAATTTTGGGGTGTAATTACAAATTTTTAAAAATTTAAAATGTTGATGAGGGTATAAATTTTAGGATACAGCATTTATGGGGTAGTCACAACTACCGCATACGACCTGTTATATTGAAACGACACTTTTTTAAGATTCAGAGCAAATGTTAGTCTCAAAACTATGTCCTTTTTTTTGGATAGCAAAAGTCTCTTTTGTGAGGCTAAAAAAGTGATTTGGCACCGTAAAACTAAATTTATGGTGTATATTACAAGCAAAGATCTTGTTTTGACTGAGAATTTGTCAAATAACTCTTGAGAGCATTAAGAAATTCTTAACGGAGATTTTTGGAGCTTCATAGATGCAAATGAGGAATGCTAGAGTGAGAAACGCGAAATTGAACATGTCTTTGAGGTTGGACATGGAATCTAGTTGAGGGAGCCTGATGAAGGAGTTGTTCTTGCTTGAGCCAAGGACATCATCAATGAAATAGACCAAGATGTTGGACGACATGGTTTCCTCGTCTATCAACTTTGTTGATTTGGAATCGAGCTTGAATGGTTTTGAGGTTCATAGAGCGACAGGGAGATTCAAATCTGCAATGATAGAAAAACCGAGTGTTGGGGTTTGGTTATTTTTGGCAATGGAGAGATTAAGGGATGGTTGGGACGAACTTGAAAAATATATGCAGAGAGACAGGGAGATTGAAAATGAAGTTTAATATCAACCGATTGAGGGGTGGTTTCTGTTACACTCCAAATGATTCCAATAGAATGAACAAATGAAAACTGAAGAATCTGGAATGAAACTTCAAATACTTCATATTCAGACTCAAGTAGATTTGAACAAATGACCAGTTTGAGATGATCAATCTCCTGATTACAGAAATCTACAAGCTAAGAGAACTACTTCTATAACAAGAGTTTAGCAAAAAGTCTGAATGAATTGAACAATCGCAGGCCTTAGCCTTTTATAGCAACTAACAATCTACCATAAGCCCATCTGCAGAGTATTATTTCCCTTTCAGTTATAACCAACTCCTTCCAAAAGGCCCACGTGCATTTGACTACCCAAACAACTATCGAACGGCCCAAGCTTCCATTTAGTTATCCTCTAGCTAAACCAACTGCTCTTAACAACTAAGCCACGTGTCAAACTACTGACTTGCCAACTAGCCATCCTCTTCCTACACTTGTCATCTTATCTTCTCCTACCTCTTTCCCTTGCCAGCAACCATTCTCTTAATAAGAACAGTAACAAATACCCCTCTCCTCAAAACACCTTGCCCACAAGGTATGGATAAGAAGATTCTAACTGTTGAAATGTTTCCCAAGTTGCTTCATCATTGTACTGACCTTGCCAACGAACTAGTAACTCCACCACAGCACGATTATAAACCTTCCTTGTGTGCCGATCTATCACCTATTCAGGTTCAGATTGAATACCCCCCCTGTGAAGTAACTGGAGATAAATGAGCCACTGGTGCTATTGCTCGACCTAATTTAAGTTTCAACTGAGAGACGTGAAAAACTGGATGAATTAAAGAACCTGCAAGCAGCTTCAACTCATAAGCTATTATCCCAACCTTCTTCACAACCTGAAAAGGTCCATAGAAACGTGGAGAGAGCTTCAAATTTCTACTCCAAGTCACAAAAATCTGCCTATAAGGTTGTAACCTTAAGTATACCCAATCACCTTCCTAAAAATGTCTCTCAATGCGTTTCAAATATGCATTTTTTTTTCATCTTGTTCTAACTTCTATATAAATTTTCTTTCAGAAGTTGCATGATTTGTTCCCTACCCATGAGTTGACCAGCCACTGAGTCTAGCAAAGTAGTCCCTGGCATGTAAGTGTTTAGTGGGAAAACTAATCGCTGATAGGATTATTAGGAAGGGTATTCTCATAAAAACATTGGTGCGATTTTGGAAACCTACGGGGTCAACCTCGTTTAAGATATGGGGGAGAATATGTTTTTGGTTGATTTTGAACATTCATGGGATAAGTCCAGGGTGCTGGAGGGTCAACCTTGGGTCTTCGAAGGAAGCTTATTTGCAATGGAAGAGTTTAATGGTATAAAGCCTCATTTGGAAATATCTTTTCAACATGCAGCATTTTGGGTGCGAATGTACAATCTCCCATTAGCATGTATAGGTCATACTATTGGGTACCAAATTGGTTCTACAATAAGAATAGTTGAAGCAGTTGAAATAGATGAAGAAGGACTAGGGTGGGGGAAGTATTTGCGAGTTAGGGTGAGGATAGATATTACCAAGTCTATTCCTCGAGTTAGGTGTATTAATTTAATGGGGAACTCAGTGTGGGTACCTTTTCAGTATGAAAGGTTACCTCATTTTTATTTCCTCTGTGGAATGTTCAGCCATGGAACTACAAGGTGTTTTGGAGTAAAGGAGGAGAAGCCATAGTTTGGCAGTTGGCTCAGAGTGGCATCGTCTAATTGAAGGAAGGAGCAAAAGAGGTAGTGGCCTAGGAAGCGAGGATGGGATAATAAGTCTTCACCGACTTCATCAGAGGGAACGAATAGTCAACATCTACTGGTTTCTTTGCAGCATGGGATGGTATCTCCGACAGTGGTTAATGACAGAGGGGGAAGTAATGCGGTTGGGAGGCAATTCCGGCAAGAGGAGTTATGTCAGTTATCTCCAACAACTCTTAGTGGGGCGAATAATAAGGAAACCACGGTTACTCAGATGGAAAAAGGAGAAATGTGTCAACAACAATCTCAGGAGCAGGTGCAGAATTCCGTTAATCATGGGGTTTGTCTACCAAAAAGGACCGAGGGTTCAATGCAATAGAGAGATGAAGACAATATCACTTTAGATCAATTGTTGGGTAGGTACGTGGAGGAGGGGAAGGACTTAATAACTCAAAGCCAAGTGGCGAAAAATTTACATTTGGACCAGCCGGACATTAAAAAACACATGGCTCAACCAGGGCTTAATATCAACACAGTGGATGTGTAGTGACCCAAATATTTAACTAGGCATAAGTAGCTCAGTTAGAGGGTTAATTTGGACTTTGGGTCACTAGGATCTACCAGAAGGGCATTTTGGGGAATTGAACTTTTGGACCGGACGTACGCTAGGGTTGGTGGACATACGCACTTGTCTTTTAGTGCGAAGGTACGCTCTTGTCTGTAGTGCGGACGTACAGTGGTCCCCTACCTGATGTCCATTGACAGATAGTACGTTGTACTCTGTGAATAGTACAGCAGAAGTATGCCCAAAAGTACTAGACGTCCGCTACTTTTTGGAATACCCCCTGGATAATACCTAGACGTACGAGACATCCTTTGGACCGTTGTGAAATAGTACCAGACGTACGCCACTTTGGCTGGACATCCACTGCTTTCTGGGCATATAAATACCCCCTAGCCCATTTCACACCAAATCCGCCCCTCAACCTCTCTCTATGACTCCAGGCTGCGAAATCCTTCCTTTGTGAGTGTTTTGTGAGGTGTTTTGAGTGTTTCGGTGCTGCTAGTGGAGTGGAGGTTCTTGCAGTTTCGCTTCAAGGAGGTAATGCCCGGTTACCTATCTCTTTAGTTACGTCGTTGATAAGCGCTGAATGTTGCACATTCAAGCCCCTTAACTCGCATATGTTAATTCCTTAGCGTTGTTATTTTTTTGATTTTGCGTTGTTTTTGTGCTTCAGGTCAAATGCAAGAGTTCCATTGGAAATCGGGCTAAAAGGGACAAGTTGGCATCATTCTGTAGCTGTGAACGATCACAGTTGCACCTGTGAACGATCGCATTGTGAACGATCACAGCTGCACCTATGAACGATCGCATTGTGAACGATCACCCAAAGCGTGTGAACGATCGCATTGTGAACAATCGCCCAAAGCCTGTGATCGATCGCACTTGGGCGTGCAGAACACGAAAATCACCTTTTTGATAGCTGAACTCGATTTTCAGTCTCCCAATTGGACTGGGAGACTGACCTACGACTGTAATTAGGGTTTTAGGGTTTCTAGGGCTTTCTAGTCCCTATAAATAGGCTCTTAAACATTGAAAAAGGGAGTCGTTTCCTAGAGTGAAATTCAAAACTTGTTTGTGGAGCTCAGAAGATCATGAGAGGCTAAACCCCTTAGTGGGGTACCGATGTAAACCTTTTCCAAGCACAATAGTGATTGTATTTGATTTCATTTAATTCAATTTATGTATGTTGATTGCATAACTGTGAGGATTGCAACTCTAGATTTATGTTCTTAATATTCAATGCAACTGTTATTCAATTCAAATTCAATATTTGCGAAATTCTATTCTTGTCTTAGAAATTATTTTGTCTGTATTGAACTCAAATCAACCTTGTTTTCTGTGATTATAAGATTGATGGTTATGCAATGGGTTTTAATAGACATATGATTAATAGGATTAAGATAGGCCATGCCTGGGAAGACGGGTCATACTACACCCTAGTTTAGTATAATTTAGGTAGACGATCCGTGCCAACCAAAGATGGGTTATGCTATTCCATTGATTGTATGAAAACTTATTAAGGGATTTTGTAGTTTATGCCTAGGGAAGACGGGTCGTGCCGCATCTTAGTGGTTAGGTGGACGATCCGTGCCAACCGAAGATAGATTATCCTTATCCCTTGATATTGTATTTTCTTGTTCTTTTATAACATACATATTCTGAGTTTTTGGAATTAAATACGGTTGCCATTGTTGTGCGGATTGTGGTGAAGTCGGTACCTTACTTCTCTCTCTCATATATTTACTCTTAATCTTGCGTTTACTTTTATGCACTTCAAATTCACAAACAATAAACTCTCTTTTGTTAATTAGGTTAAAATTAGTCTTTTGAATTTAGTAACAAAACCCCTACAGTCCTTGAGGTTCGACACCCTCAATATAGCCATATCCTACAGGATTCGTTCTATTGCGAGTGGTTAATTTTATTATTGATAATTTTGGTCACGAAATTATCACATCAATTTTTGGCGCCGTTGTCGGGGACTGTTAACGGTTTAGTTATTAAATTTTAAGGATTAAGTTTAGCTTGATTTTTACTTTTGTTTCTATTTTTGTATTTTTAATTTTTGCATTTAATTTCTTTTTCAAGTTCACATTCAGCTTTGCAGGTGCCGCTTCTGTTCCTGCGATCAATCACAGCACGTGTGTGATCATTCGCAGTTCTGCAGATCCTGTGATTGTTTCTCTCTCGACAGTGCAATCGAACGCACCCTGAAGTACGATCGTTCGCCCTCTAAACAGAACCTGCTGCAGCCCCATTCCAGTGCACCTAAGGGCTGTTTGTGAGCTTTTCTTTTTTGCTTTAATTTAATTTTCTGTTTTGTTATTTCCTGTTTTTGTTTTTAGTTTCCATTTTAATTATTAGTTTAGTTTATGTTGGGTCGCCGATCTTTGTCTTTGCCTTAAATTTCTTGTGACCCCGACAGAACACACTCTTAGACAACTTAGAGCCGAAAGGAAATCTAATTTGCCTATAGAGCCCATCACTGACACCATGGCTGGTGCCCCTCACGTAGCTTTACAAGATCACTACATTCCACCCACATACACTACCCCTTCATATCTTAGGTTGCCGGACATTACGGCAACCCACTATGAGATCAAGCCTAGCAATATGTTGCCGGACTCTCCTAGGGCTTACCCATGAGAATCCTTATGACTTCCTCAGCGAATTCCAAACAATATGTTCTACTATTCAATTGACGGGATTCACTGAGGATGCCTTAAAGATGCGTCTCTTTATCTTTGCCCTTAAAGATAGAGCCAAACATTGGTTACAGTCCTTAGAGCCTAATTCTATCACTTCTTGGGATCAACTGCAACAAGTTTTTCTCAAGCAATATTTCCCCATAGGAAGGAACAATGACACTAGGAGAGCCATCACTAGTATCACCCAGTACCAGGGTGAACCATTACATGAGACATAGGAAAGGCTTAAGGATTTACTTAGATCATGTCCACATCATGTTGTCCCCAAATGGCAGCTAGTGCAGAGTTTTTATGATGGTTTGACTGATTCTATTAGGAGCACGGTAGATGCATCTTGTGGGGGGACATTTATGTTAAAAAGTGAAGATGAAGCATGGGCTATGTTCGAAAACTTAAGTAACAACTCTCATCAGCAGGCTTCCAACAGACGGAGAGAACCTGCACCTAAGGCTCCAAAGACTGAGAATCTTTATGAAATCGGACACCCTTCAGACATGTCAACTCAAGTAGTCGAGGCTATCACCAAAGTTGATGCAATTGCCAAGAAACTAGATCAATTAATGATTGCTGGTTTTGCTCCTAATACTGCTCACACAAACACACAACTGGAATCATGCTCTTTTTGTTCTAGTACTATGCATCATGTGAATGATTGTCCGACTGCTGGAAATTATACTGATGTTTCTCATGAGCAGGTTAATGCAGCTTTCTCTAGACCGGGTAATGATCCATACTCCAACACTTACAACCCGGGGTGGAGAAATCATCCCAATTTCTCATGGAAGAATCCGACTTTGGGAAACTCAAACCAAGGGCAGCACAATCAAGCTTAATCTAGCAGGCAGCCCTATCAACCATCTTCAACATACCAGCCTCCACAGCAGCAATACCAGGCTGCCCCACCATCCTTGACAGAATCTAATATTGAAAATCGAATGCTGAACATGCTGGGTGAGATTAACAGTAGGCTGAGCACGATGGATGAGATGAACGGTAGGTTGGGTGAGTTGAACTACAGGTTTGGCGAGATGTCTCAGACAGTAAATTCCCACTCTCAATCCATTGCCAAACTAGAGGCTCAAGTCGGGCAAATCGTGAATGCCCTCAACAGAAGGGAAGAAGGGAAGCTTCCAAGTCAGCTGGTGGTCAATCCTAAGGGGCTATACATGGTAAATGAAACTTCTCATCTAGAGCAAGTTCAAGCCATCACCACATTGAGAAGTGGAAAACTGGTTGACAATCAAGTCGAAGATAAAAGGGATGAGCATACTGAGGTTTCAGAGACTCTACAGAGGGACAAAGGTAAGCAAGTGATCAAAGATACATCTTCATCAGCTGACCCTAGTTCAGAGACACTATATGTACCCCGAGCCCTATTCCCAGAGCATCTCAAGGCACCCTCCCACTTCGGGAAGCAAGGAGAGAAGATACAAGACATGATGGAAATCTTCAAGCAGGTTAAGGTCAACATTCCACTCCTAGATGCCATCAAACAAGTTCCAGCCTATGCAAAGTTTCTCAAGGATTTGTGCTCTCAAAAGATGAATAATCGAAAGCATATTCCTAAGAAGGTTATTCTTACTGAATAAGTGAGCTCCCTGATTCAGCACAATACTCCTCCCAAATTCAAGGACCCTGGAACACCTACAATTTCATGCGTCATTGGAAATACTGAGATTGAGAGAGCTCTCCTTGACTTAGGAGCTGGTGTAAATTTGCTTCCATACTCAGTGTATCAGCAACTTGGCTTAGGGGAACTGAAACCGACAAGTACTGTCTTGTAACTGGCTGACCGATCTATCAAGAAACCCCGAGGAATTGTGGAAGACGTCCTTATCAAGGTGGACAATTTCTATTATCCAGTTGATTTCATAGTTCTAGATACAGAACCTGTTCCTTATCCAAATAAGCAAATTCCTGTCATCATTGGGCATCATTTCCTTGCAACAGCCAATGCATGCATAAATTGTCGTACTGGAGTAATGAAGATTTCCTTTGGGAATATGAAGATCAGGCTGAACATTTTCACTGCTTTCCAGAATGCACCTGATCAAAAGGCCTGCTTCTTCTTGGATGACATTGGAAAAACTGTTGAAGACCTACTGCCTAAATCTATATTTGAAGCCCCATCATGGAGAAACCCACCAGAACCTATGCCCCTGACTTCAAGTACTCCCCCACCTGGGACATATCTCATTCAGAGGTTACTGAAGTGGACTTTATTGGGTTAGACAATTTTTCAGCAAGGTCCCAGTTTGTCCTAGTTTTTGAGGAACCCTATAGAGACAAAAGTTTATCATGGAACCTGTTTGGGACAAACATCTAGAGAATTGCCATGATGGATCTCAAGTTCTTTCAGCTAAAGGAAGAAACTCAGGGATATTAAGGGGAATCTTCCTCCTTGTGGAATGTTACATGATTATAAAGAAGAAGGGATGGAAGAGCTTGATTGGACTTTTGAAGGATCGAGGTAAGATCCTTCAGGACTCAGAATTACTTTGAGGATTACCGTATAGGATCAAGCGCAGACCCTATGCGCTTGAATCCTCACTTCACTAGGGTATGTGATCTCCATCCAAGTATGTTATCCATTGTTGTTTCATTCTTTGTTACTTTCGTGGTTCACTCAAGTGGGAAGTAGCATTCTGAGGAAGCGAACAATCGCACCTCCTTGGGCGATCGTTCGCAGAAGTCCTCTCAAAAGTGCTAAACACACTGTGTAAGCGAACGATCGCACCTCTTGGGGCGATCGTTCGCATAAGTCTTCTCAAAAGTGCTAAACACACTGTGTAAGCGAATGATCACACCTCCTGGGGTGATCGTTCGCTCTCTTGCCATGCGCCTAAAGGCGTATGATCGCCTTTCGGCCGCATGCACACTCCAGCTCGAGTACGATCATTCGCTCGTTATGGGCGATCGTTCGCTCTCGAGAATGGATGCACATGACCTATTTAGGTCACTATTCCTCTTCCTTTCCCCCATCATTTTTACAACAATGTGTTGCACTTGATTGTTTCTTGGTTGGAGTATCAACTTCTTTTTCAGGACATGTGTTTTTGGATACAAGTTTAGGGGTATGATATACCCCCATCTGCTCACTCAGGTACTCCTATACCCTTAACCTCATTTTTCAGTTTTGTACATACATTGGGGATAATGTATGATTCAAGTTTGGGGGTATGAGAGATACATTTACACACACTTGTCTTGTTTTTGAGAAAAAATAAAAAAACAAAAACAAAATGCATGTTCATGTTGTCCTAAAATTTTGGTTGACCTAAAAAAAAATTGTGATTTGAGTTCATCAGTGAGCTTGAAATTTTGAACACATGATCTGATGATAGAATTTTTTAGTTTTGTGACTTACTTTAGGCAGTTGAGAATTCACATGTTTGATCTGCTCTAACACAAGCACATTAGCACATGATTTATGGGGTATGACATGTGGTCTTAATGTGTATATCTCTCTGTTTTGGGTGACACTGGATGACTTGTTGGTTGAATACACTCGCATATGCATATAAAAAAATGAAAGAAATAAAAAAAAAAATCATTGATAGGTTTTTCATTGAGTAACTGGCCTCTTGCCTCATTAAGCATTGAGTGTTCATGTCAAAAGATGAGGAGTTTTGATGTGGTTAACATTATGGCTAGTTTAGTTTCGTAGCCTTTTTGACTTGAGTTAGTAAGTCCTTAGGGGTGTCTTTACACCTAATGCCCTAAAACCATCTGGTTTGGGAGTCATTGACTCAACACTCGCTACATGGGTCAATTAGAAAGCTTAAGGGAACTAAACACTGCAGAGCCTAATAATAAAAGAAAGAATAATAAAAGCATGCCATTGTGTTCATTCTGATAGGACTTCCAGTGAATCTTGAGATATTGAGACATTGCACATTGAATTTATTTGGAAGCTTCATAATCTTGTGCTAGTTCACTTTACACTGTTTCGAGCTTGTGATGCCTTAGCTTGCCTGTTGTAAGTAATTAGACTTTAAGTTCCAATTCATTAAGAAGATGGAGTTTAACTTTTTAAGCTTGCTAATGAATGAGAATCATGGTTTTAAGTGATGCTTTAATTTTTAGATAACATGAACTGTGCATAATGTTTGTGGGTATCATTTCTGGAAAACCCTCACGAGACTCCACTCGTCCTCTAGGGAATTCTTAGGGGTTTAAAAGGCTTGTTGCATACGCTAAATGCAATCGTACATCCCACGAAAGCTGGATTTATCTTTATGTTCTTCAGTTTATTTTCTGTTTTGTATTGCTAAGGGACTAGCAATATGTAAGTTTGGGGGTGTGATAAGCGCCGAATGTTGCACATTCAAGCCCCTTAATTCGCATATGTTAATTCCTTAGCATTGTTATTTGTTTAATTTTGTTTTCTTTTTGTGTTTCAGGTCAAATGCAAGAGTTCCGTTGAAAATTGGACAAAAAGGGACGAGTGGGGGCTGTTCTGTGCTGGCGAACGATCGCAGCACACCTGCGATCGTGCGCCGGGCGATCGAACGCCCATACGTGCGATCGTTCGCACTCGGGCGTGCAGAACACGAAAATCACCTTTTTGACAGCTGAACTCGATTTTCAGTCTCCCAATTGGACTGGGAGACTAACCTACGACTGTAATTAGGGTTTTAGGGTTTCTAGGGTTTTCTAGTCCCTATAAATAGGCTCTTAAACATTGTAAAAGGGAGCCGTTTCCTAGAGTGAAATTCAGAACTTGTCTGTGGAGCTTAGAAGATCATGAGCGGCTAAACCCCTTAGTGGGGTACCGATGTAAACCCTTTCCAAGCACAATGGTGATTGTATTTGATTTCATTTAATTCAATTTACGTATGTTGATTGCATAACTGTGAGGATTGCAACTTTAGATTTCTGTTCTTAATATTCAATGCAATTGTTATTCAATTCAAATTCAATATTTGCGAAATTCTATTCTTGTCTTAGAAATTATTTTGCCTGTATTGAACTCAAATCAACCTTATTTTCTGTGATTATAAGATTGATGGTTATGCAATGGGTTTTAATAGACATATGATTAATAGGATTAAGATAGGCCATGCCTAGGGAAGACGGGTCGTACTACACCCTAGTTTAGTATAATTTAGGTAGACGATCCGTGCCAACCAAAGATGGGTTATGCTATTCCATTGATTGTATGAAAACTTATTAAGGGATTTTGTAGTTTATGCCTAGGGAAGATGGGTCGTGCCGCATCTTAGTGGTTAGGTGGACGATCCGTGCCAACCGAAGATAGATTATCCTTATCCCTTGATATTGTATTTTCTTGTTCTTTTATAACATACATATTCTGAGTTTTTGGAATTAAATACGGTTGTCATTGTTGTGCGGATTGTGGTGAAGTCGGTACCTTACTTCTCTCTCTCATATATTTACTCTTAATCTTGCGTTTACTTTTATGCACTTCAAATTCACAAACAATCAACTCTCTTTTGTTAATTAGGTTAAAATTAGTCTTTTGAATTTAGTAACAAAACCCATATAGTCCTTGAGGTTCGACACCCTCAATATAGCCATATCCTACAGGATTCGTTCTATTGCGAGTGGTTAATTTTATTATTGATAATTTTGGTCACGAAATTACCACATCAATTTTTCGTTATGCTGCTCGATTATAGTTCTATATTGCTAGTTGTAAATGTTAGCTTAGTTATGCTTTAATCTTGCTTAGGCTAGCATTTTGTTAAGCATAGCGTTGTTACTTTGCATGGAGATTTTGATCTCTTTTTTTAAAAAAAAGAGGTTTTGATATGTGTTAAGAGGCCCTAGGAAGCCTTTGTTGGCCTTAGGAGTTGGAGAATAGGCGGACAGTGGAGAGAAAATGAGGTTCTCCCTGAAAGACGTCGGAACGGACGTACGGTCTCGTGACAGGACGTACGGCCCGTCGTGACTCAGTGGACGTACGACCAGAGTGTGACAGGGAAACCCTATTTTCACCAGCCATCCCATAGCTCATGTTTCCTTGTTATAAAGTTGTGCTTTAGTAGAAATAGAACTGATGATAGGTTTTTTCTCAATATTTGAGGTTATTGAGCCTCAAGGAAATTACATGGAGTTTGTTTTACGGCCCGGGCGAGTACAAACTCACATGGATGCTTTGTAGTTACTTTTTCTGCATTGCATATTTATCTTATATGTATCAAACATGCATATTTTGCAACTCTCATGAAATACATTTAAGAACTACCAGGAACTCTCTTTTGTGAAAACGTGTGTCGATTAATAAGATAATAATGAGACTTGTAAAACTGTGCATGTAAAAGACTAATAAGACTAATTGCATCGTATGACATGGTACACCGGTATGTGCGATATAATGGCCATGGGCTTACTATATATGTTAGCTTTATGGTCAACGTGTGTGTGTGTGTGGGGGGGGGGGGGGGCTTTGGATCCAATGGTTTCGTGACCAAGATACAACCATTCCCAATGGATGGTCACTATAGGTGTAGTGACCCAAATATTTAACTAGGCACAAGTAGCTTGGTTAGAAGGGTTAACTTGGACTTTGGGTCACTAGGATCTGCCAGAAGGGGCATTTTGGAGAATTAGACTTCTGGACCGGACGTAAGCCACCTTTTGGCGGACATGCGCCCTTGTCTTTTAGTACGGACGTACGCTAGGGTTGGAGGATGTACGTTCTTGTCTTAGTGCGGACGTACGCTAGGGTTGGCGGACATACGTCAGGGGACCACCTAACATATGCTGATAGATAGTACGCTGTACTCTGTGAATAGTACATGGACATACGCTCAAAAGTACCAGACATACGCTATTTTTTGGAATACCCTTCAGGTAATACCTAGACGTACAAAACAGCCTTTGGACCGTTGTGTAATAGTACCAGATGTATGCCCCTTTGGCTGGACATCCGCTGCTTTCTAACCCTATAAATACCCCTCACCCCCTCGCCCATTTCACACCAAATCTGTCCCTTTACCCCCTCTTCGCCCCTAGGCTGCTTGTTGGCTATTTGTGAGTGTTTTGTGAGGTTTTGTGAGTGTTTCGGTGCTGCCGGACGAGGAACTCTTGAGGTTTTGCTTCAAGGAGGTAACGCTCAATTTCCTTAGCTTTTTAATATGTCGTTATGCTGCTAGATTTGTAGCTCGTTGTAGTTGTAGTTGTTAGCTTAGTTATGCTTTAATCTTACTTAGGCTAGCGTTACGTTAGCTTAGCGTTGTTACTTTGCATGGAGGTTTCGATATGTGTTAAAAGGCCCTAGGAAGCCTTTGTTGGCCTTAAGAGTTGGAGAATAGGTGGCCAGTGGAGAGAAAATGAGGTTCTCCCTGAAAGACGTCGGAGGGAACGTACGGTCTCGTGATCGAACATACGGCTCGTTATGACACGGTGGATGTACGGCCCCGAGCCCGGACATACGGCCAGTGTGTGACAGGGGACTTAATTTTCATCAGCTGTCCCATAGCTCATGTTTCGTTGTTATCGAGTTGTGCTCTAGTAGAAATAGAACTGGTGATAGGTCTTTTCTCAGTATTCGAGATTATGGAGCCTCAAGGGAATTACATGGAGGAGCTTTACGGCTCGGGTGAGTACAAACTCACATGGATGCTTTGTTGTAACTTTTCCAGCATTGCACGTATTTTACATATGTCAAACATGCATATTTTGCAACTCTCATGAAGTACATTTTGTGAAAACGTGTTGATAAGCGCCGAATGTTGCACATTCAAGCCCCTTAATTCGCATATGTTAATTCCTTAGCATTGTTATTTGTTTAATTTTGTTTTCTTTTTGTGTTTCAGGTCAAATGCAAGAGTTCCGTTGAAAATTGGACAAAAAAGGAACGAGTAGGGGCTGTTCTGTGCTGGCGAACGATCGCAACACACCTGCGATCGTGCGTCGGGCGATCGAACGCCCACACCTGCGATCGTTTGCACTCGGGCGTGCAGAACACGAAAATCACCTTTTTGACAGCTGAACTCGATTTTCAGTCTCCCAATTAGACTGGGAGACTGACCTACGACTGTAATTAGGGTTTTAGGGTTTCTAGGGTTTTTTAATCCCTATAAATAGTCTCTTAAACATTGTAAAAGGGGGCCATTTCCTAGAGTGAAATTCAGAACTTGTCTATGGAGCTTAGAAGATCATGAACGGCTAAACCCCCTTAGTGGGGTACCGATGTAACCCTTTCCAAGCACAATGGTGATTGTATTTGATTTTATTTAATTCAATTTATGTATGTTGATTGCATAACTGTGAGGATTGCAACTCTAGATTTCTGTTCTTAATATTCAATGTAATTGTTATTCAATTCAAAACCAATATTTGCGAAATTCTATTCTTGTCTTAGAAATTATTTTGCCTGTATTGAACTCAAATCAACCTTATTTTCTATGATTATAAGATTGATGGTTATGCAATGGGTTTTAATAGACATATGATTAATAGGATTAAGATAGGCCATGCCTAGGGAAGACGGGTCGTACTGCACCCTAGTTTAGTGTAATTTAGGTAGACGATCCGTGCCAACCGAAGATGGGTTATGCTATTCCATTAATTGTATGAAACGTATTAAGGGATTTTATAGTTTATGCCTAGGGAAGACGGGTCGTGCTGCATCTTAGTGGTTAGGTGGACGATCCGTGCCAACCGAAGATAGATTATCCTTATCCCTTGATATTGTATTTTCTTGTTCTTTTATAACGTGCATATTCTGAGTTTCTGGAATTGAATTACGGTTACCATTGTTGTGTAGAGTGCGGTGAAATCGGTACCTTACTCTCTCTCTCTTTGATATTATTCCTTTTAATTTTACGTTGATTTTCATGCAATTTAGATTCACAAACAATCAAATTCTCTTTTATTAATTAGGTTAAAATTAGTCTTTTAAACTTAGTAACAAAACCCCCACAGTCCTTGAGGTTCGACACCCTCAATATAGCCCTATCCTAGGGGATTCGTTATATTGCGAGTGGTATTTTATTATTGATTATTTTGGTCACGAAATAACCATATCACATGTGTCGGTTAATAAGATAATAATGAGACCTGTAAAACTGTGCATGTAAAAGACTGGTAAGACTAATTGCATCGTATGACATGGTACACCGGTATGTACGGTATAATGGTCATGGGCTTGCTGTACGGGTTAACTTTATGGTCAGTGTGTGTGTGGGGGGGCTTTGGATCCAATGGTTTCGTGACCAATGATGCAGTCATTCCCAATGGATGGTCACTATAGGACGGACGTCATTAGCGGTGTAGGCCACCCGAGGTCGAACTCGGTCATGCCGCTAGTGTTATATACGGTACGATGTGCAATGGATGGGGCACCGACATTGTACTACAGGTCCCTCGGGACAGCATCAACCCTGCTGAGAATGGGTAATATCTTGAGTAGACCATACTGTTGAATATTACTGTTACTCATGACTATAAGCATATATTATGTTACATTATATATATATCACATGCATGACAACTGTCATCTCATAATATTGCATGTGTTTTATAAATAAAAGAATCCACAATTTAATGACGGGTATGTCATGTGGATTTCTACTCACTAAGTCGTTGAACTTACTCTTGTATTATTTCCCTTTTTTCTTCATATGTACGATTATGTTGTTCTAGATAGTGGATACCGCGAAGCATCCGGTTATGTTGGAGGATTCGATCCAGGAGATGCTTGAGGACTTATTGCAAGCTTAAGCGGGTACTCATGGTAACTAGTACTTTTGAGTTGTGTTGTAGACTTAGGGCTTGATGCATGCTTGCATATTAAGATTTAGCATAGACCCCTTGTAATGAGTTTATATTATAGTGTGATTTTCGCTGCTTTGATGATCTTTGGTTAGATGTTCTGGTTATTCTGATTCAATGATTATAGTACTTTATTACTTCCGTTGTTTAGTATCCTCTGTTTATGAGGAGTAGAGGTCACAGAGGTCTTATTCGGAGTGGAACAAGGCTGGGAGACGAACCGTAGAATTAATTACCAGTTAATTAATTCTTGGGGTGTTACAATAGGACGAACGTCATTAGCGGTGTGGGCCACCCAAGGTCGGACTAGGTCGTGTCGCTAGTGTTACATACCGTATGTTGTGCAATGGCTGGGGCACCAGTATTGTAATATAGGTCCATCAGGATAGCGTCAACCCTGCTGAGAAGGGGTAATATCTCGGGTAGACCATACTGTTGAACTATGATTGTTACTTTATATAATATGCATATATATCACTTGCATGATAACTGTCATCTCATAATGTTGCATGTGTTTTATAAATAATTGAATCACAAAATAATGACGGGTACGTCATGTACATTTATACTCACTAAGTCGTCAGACTTACCCTTGTATTATTTCCCTTTTTTCTCCATATGTACAATTCTGATGTTCTAGATAGTGGATATGTGAAGCATCCGGTCTTGTGGAGGGTTCGATCCAGGAGATGCTTGAGGACTTATTGCAAGTTTAAGTGGGTACTCATGGTAGCTAGTACTTTTGAGTTATGCTGTAGACTTAGGACTTGATGCATGCTTGCTTATTAAGGTTTAGCATAGATCCATTGTATTGATGTTATGTTATAGTGTGATTTTCGCTGCTTTGATGATCTTTGGCTAGATGCTCTGGTTATAATGATTAATGTTTATAGAACCTTATTACTTCTGTTGCTTAGTATCCTCTGTTTTTCAAGGAGTAGAGGTACTGGAGTCTTGTTCGGAGTAGAACAAGGCTGAGAGACGAATTGTGAAATTAATTACCAGTTAATTAATTCTCAGGGTGTTACAGGATGGGCGAGGTGTGTGGCCAGACATAGAAGCCCAGTTGGACACTAGGATGGATTATGGAGTTAAGCTGACGAGTGCCCATAATCTGCAAGAAATTAAATCTTCAGTGGGTGGAGGTTAGGGCTATGGGGAAAACCTGGAGGAGGAAAATAAGGGATGGTCAGGTAGTGTGTCAAAGACTGGCTATGGAGGAACCAAAGGGAAAAAAGAAAAAGATAGTGCATAAAGAAAGAAGTGGTGATCCTGAGATAGATCAGGTTGAATGAAGAGTTCAGGCGTTTGCAGGTGTTTTTTCGAAGGAGTTGAATGGAAAGGGGTTGGAAGGTATTGGATCGGGAATGGCGGGAGCTGTTGAGCAAACTCGCCCACCGCCATGAATCTACTAAGTTGGAGCTGCCAAGGGCTTGGAAACCCTCGGACAATGAGAGATCTTAAACGTTTATTGAAAGACAAGTGTCCCAAGCTAGTTTTTTTAATGGAGACTAAAATAGGCTCTGTTAAAATGGAGATGATTAAACACAAGTTGGGCTTCAAAAATTGTTTTGTGATGGATAATGCTGGCAAGAGTGGTGGGTTAGCACTGTTATGGCAGGAGGGTCGGATGTTGAAATTCAAAACTTTAGTAGACAAAATATTAATGCGATTATTCGAAGTGAGGAAGGGGGAATAAGCTAGAAATTTACTGGGTTTTATGGGCATCCAGAGGCATGTAAAAGGGTTGAGGCTTGGGAGCTTCTGCGATTATTGAATTCTTTAGAACCAAGGCCATGGGTGTGTGCTAGAGATTTTAATGAAATTTTGGATCTAACTGAACTGTATAGGGGTAATGGGAGATAGAATTCTTTCATGCATAATTTCAAAGATGCTTTGGATGACTTTGAGTTAAGTGACCTTGGATATTGAGGGCCGAGATTCACATGGAATAATGGAAAAGTTAGGAGGAATTTTACTAGAGAACGACTGGATCGTGTGGTGGCGAACAAGGAATGGTGTGAACTCCATCTGGAGGTTGAGGTTATAGTAGAGGCATATCTTAGTTCAAACCACAATCCCTTGTATGTGATCATGCACCCACGACGGAACAATGGGAAAGGGTGCAAGATTTTTAAGTATAAAGCTATGTGGGGTACTAGGGAGGAGTGTAAACATATAGTTAAGCAAGTGTGGAAAGAAAAGACTTTTCGATCTGACAAGTGGAAGAACATTCATGTGAAGATGACACAGTGCAAGCAGAAATTGACGAAGTGGCAGGCTACTAATGGTGCAGTTACGGAAAAATTAATACAAAAGAAGACTCATCAGTTGACTAGATTGTAAGAAAGGGTGGAGGAAATAGATATGATCCAGGCCCTCTGGATTACAACAAAAACTTCATTCCTTATTAGAGCAGGAGGAGTTATGATGGAAGCAACGTGCAAAAGAAAATTGGCTTAAGTATGGGGATCGGAACACAAAATTTTATCATGCTAACGCCAATCAGAAAAGAAGAACCAATCAGATAACAAATATTCTTAATGCCCAGGGGCGGCTTTGGAGGGATCAGGTTGGTGTGGAGGGTGCTTTTGTGCAGTACTATGAAAGGCTATTTACAAGTAGCAACACAAGGGATATAGGGGAGTGTCTACGAGCAGTGACAAGAAAGGTTTCTCCTGCGATGAATGCACAAATCTGTTAAAGGAGTTTAATATGGCAGAAGTCACTGCGTCCATGCATCAAATGCCGCCATTAAAAGCTTCGGGACCCAATGGTTTTTCTGCATATTTTTTCCAAAAAAATTGGGCAGTTGTTGGGGATGAGGTTAGCCAAGCAGTACTTAATACTTTAAATTCAGGTTTTTTGAATAAAGAAGTGAATTTTACTTATATTGCTTTTATACCTAAAATAAAAAATCCTACTTCTATGAGTGAGTTCCGTCCAATAAGCTTGTGCAATGTACTTTACAAACTTACCTCTAACGTACTTGCTAATCGTTTGAAGATTGTGTTGCCACATATTATTTCTCAAAATCAAAGTGTTTTTATTCCAGGGAGATTAATAACGAATAATATTTTAGCTGCGTATGAGACATTGCACACCATGCAGTCTCGTATGTGGGGTAATGTGACGACACCGCATGGGCAAATCAATTATCTAGTAAATGATCCCATGGCTCGCCTTCCAACCCTGTCCCTCACAGAACAATACTCAGAGATTTCAACCTTCCTCGTTGTAATGAGAAAACAGCAGCGGAAGACTTTACTAAGACTATGAGAATAAGAGATAGTAAATGAAACATCACACAACATGCACCAAAGAAAATATAATAACATCAACACCATCACATAGATAATCACCAAATGTACTGGTCATCAGACCATCATCAAGTAGGATTACAGACCCAATTAAAACATAACTTCATTGTCCTCAAAAGATCAACAGATCACAACCTAGACTTAAGCTTAAGAAGAGCTAATGAAATCAAAATCTCTATCATGTCATCACGAGCAGTGCCTCTATCCTCCCACATAGTCCTAAACTAGACGGGATCCATATCTTCAAAGATCACTTGTATCAAATCCTGAGCGATTACCCAGGTGAGCTCCGACGGCATCTTCGTCTAGTACAGCTAAACCGCGCAATTATTCGTAATGATGGGGGATGAAACATCCTAAGTTTTAGAGGTAGAGTGACTGGGAGAAATTGTAACATATTCTTAAGAAAATAAAAATTCTCATAAGATCACCACAAAAACATAACAAATACATAGTGCACTAGTATTCAATAATCTCATAAACAGTACAGTTACATAATCTATGCTCATCCCAAGCAGTCTACTCTACAAAATGAAGTCCCAGACACTTCTGCTCCTGTCAATCCACAAAGCAATAAGCCCATGTGTTCTAGCCTAACCCTTGTCCTCAGTACTACGATATAAAGGGTAAATTTGAAAAAGATGTATAGGGAGAAGGGGTGAGTTCGACAACTCAATAAGTAGCTACAACACCAAATGCTATAAAATATGCTATACAGATTTTTATCCACATAATCTCTGTCATGCACAACAATAATTTATGCAGAATAGCATGATAGTTGAAAATGAGTAAGCGGCACTTTCTTTTTGCTTTTCTTTCAAAAGAATTGTTTTACCCTTTGACCCATCACCGTAAGTTTATTGTGAGCGACGCACCTTTAGCTTGTCCTGAAGGACTCCTCGGCTCATCCTGTTGTCACAGGGGAGAGCTACCAGGTTGGGAACTCCCCTAGGTGGAGGCCACCTGACCGATAGCACACACCTTCTCATAACCATCCTTTGGTGTGCTTGCCATGCTACCCTTGCAATCCGGCCGATCGTTGTTTTAGTGCCTCGAGGTTAACATTTATCATCATGAATGCATTTGTAACATTTCATATAACTTTTTAAGCTCATTTGTAATTGTATTATATACCATAAAACCTTGTGAGCTCATTTCATTCATAATTACATTCATGCATAACTCATAAAAATGAGGTAATTATAATACGTAAAATTCTTTAACCATGCAATATGATTGAGTAAAACTTTGCATTAAAAATATGAAAGGAAGTGCAATTAAAAATCATGTAAGTGGATTCTTTACAAAATCCCCAACATTTTTCCAAAAGATCTATAATAAAATCTGTTGAGGTTTTTGGTGTTGGGTCCCCTTACCTAGCATCGCATGTCCTTAATTTGATTCTGCATTCAACTCACAATTCCTACAACGGAGGTAAAAAGTACCTTAGTCATCAATTTGTTTATCCTTAGCCAAAAACATTACAGTGACATCAAACCCCACCATGCTTGATTTATATGTCTCCCATAAAATTCTAATAATCAACTTAACTAAGGTCTCAATAAAGCATCAAAAATCATCTGACTATAATTAACAGCTTAAGAAGTCTACCTAACCGTAATATCGCTATTTTCCTAAGCCATTTAATTTAGCAACTTACTCCCAATATCAAAAGCTTAGAAAGATTTACAACAATTACTCTAATTATAACTAATCTCTCCAAATAGCAATTCAAGTGTTCATACACTAAAAGCCCCAATTTAATTCTAGAAATTTAGCTTCATACTAAAAATACCATAAAGGATATGAAAATATTATCTTGGAGTTCTCATATTTTTCTTTCTCCTTCCTCCCCTTTCTTTCTCTTTTTTCCTCTTTCTTTCTCTCTCTTTCCTTTCTTTCCTTTTCTTTTCTCTTCTTTCCTTCCCTTCTCCTCTCTTTCTTTTCTTCCTCTTTCTTTCTTCTCTTCTTCCGGTTCTCTCCCTCATCTCACACTCACTTCAGCTGTGAGCATTTGAGGGGCAAAGGTATCCTTATATAGGACGTAAAAGCTGGCTGCATATGGGTCATTCGTCCCACATGCACTCTACCCACCTGCTGTCAAGTAAAACTTGACAGCTTAGCTGCCCAGGTGTTAATTGAGAAGGAAATACAGCTTAGCTGCCCTACCTGCTTGTCAAGTATACTTGACACCTTTGACCCATGTGTCCATGAGAAGATAAGAGGATCATGCTGTATGACACCTATCTAGCAACGTGCCCTGCTGTGGCTACAAAAAAACCACTTGAGTTTCTCATAGCTAGACAGCACAACACATGTGCTGTCAAGTTAAAAGGTGAGTTTGTATTTATCTAAATATGTCCATAAAATTCACAATTAACCCTTACAAACCAAAACATGTCTACTACAATATATCCAAAATCCGTGACCTAATAAGATCATTAACCCATCCAATTAATTCCCCAAATCTCAAGTGCTTTAACTACTTGACAGATTAACCTATTAAACTTAAAAAAATTTATAACTCTTTCAATTTAACTCCAAATGACACGAAATTTGGGTTAAAATTTTCCTCATTTAAAGGCTCACAACATAGCCAAAAATCATAGCAATCCATAACTTTTTGATACTTCAAAAGTCCCTCGAAATTCAGTGCCTCTGCTTGACCAAAATTCCTATTTTGACACTTGCAATTTCTAAAAATCATAACTCCTTCTACAAGTGTCCAAAAATCATGAAACCACTTTTAAAATCTTCATTTCTCATCACTCTACAAGGTCTTAAAACAGCTTTATTTAGGCCACTAATTGAATTTTCGACATCCAAAACAATGTGACTTCTCTTTTAATAATCCACTAAAATTCTGACTATCAATTTTCACCATCTTTCACATTAAATCTATTTACCTACTCCATATAAATTTTAATAAAATTGTAAATCCTCCTTATCATTGATATTAAAATACATTTATTCGAGGGTATAAATTTCGGGGTATTACAAGGGAAAACATAAATAAAATGGTAAGTCTAAGACTTAGTGATTTTTAACACAGATAATGCCTATGCCAGTTTAGTAATGAACTCAGATGTTTTTATAAAGAAAATGACAGTTCCATCATGACAATTTATATTATGAGTGATATATATATATAACAACAGTCATAATTTAACAGTATGGTTTACCTGAGATATTACCTATTTTCAGCAGGGTTGGCGCTATCCCGAGGGACTTGTAGTATAATGTCAGTGCCCCAGCCATTGCACACTACCATACATAACACTAGCGGCATGACCGAGTCCAACCTTGAGTGGCCCACACCGCTAATGACGTCCGTCCTGTAGTGATCGCCCATTAAAACCGCATCGGCCACGAACAGCCATTGGATCCAAGGCCCATATAAATCATACGTTTGACCATAAAGCTAACATATATGGTAAGCCCATAGCTATTACTATAGCACGTACCGGTGTACCATGTCATACGATACAAATTATCTTGTCTGTATTTTACATGCATATGTCTTTTACAAGTCCCACTTTATTAGCATTTTAGCACAACGTTTTTCTCAAATTACAGAGTTCATGTACAACAAATATAACAGTAAAAGTTGTAAAATATGCATGTTCTCTTGGTACACAAAATAGACGTGCAGTGCATGGAAAAAGTAACATCAAGCATTATGTGAATTAAAACTCACCTAGGTCGAAAAGTGTATCTGAATAATCCGACCGATCCGGGTTCTCCAAATCTGTTGAAAACCTTCTATTAGTCCTATTTCTATCAAAACAACTCTAGAGCAAGAAAAACAGGAGCTATAGGACGGCTGGTGAAAATATGGTTTTCCTGTCACACTCTGGCCATACATTCGGGCTCAAGGCCATACGTCCACTGCGTCATGACTGGCCATACGTTCGGTCACAAGACTGTACGTCCGCTCCGACATCTTTCAGGGAGAACTTCATTTTCTCTCCACTGTCCGCCTATTCTCCAACTCTTAAGGCCATCACTGACTCCTTAAGGTCTTCTAACTCGTATTGAAACTTCCATGCAAAGTAACAACGCTAAGCTTATCAAAACGCTAGCCTAAGCAAGATTTAAGGCGCAACTAAACTAGCACTACAACTAGCCACAACAAAACAACAATCGAGCAACATAACGACGTATTAAAAGCTAAGTTACCTCCTTGAAGCAAAACTACAAGAGTTTCCCCTCACGAAAGCTCCGAAACACACAAAGACCTCACAAACACTCACAAAACACACACTGGCAGTCGGGGGCGTCTGAAGAGTGTGAGAAAATGAAGGGGGTATGGGGCTATTTATAGGAGAGGGCTGCCACCAACTCCCGAAAAAGCAGCGAACGTCCGCCCAACCCTAGCATACGTCCGATGGTTCTTGCCCAGAGATCCAAAGGCTGCCTCGTACGCCCAAGTATTAACCTGAGGGTATTTCAAAAAGTAGCGTACATCTGGTGGTCCCACGTACGTCCGCTATACGGTTTGCAAAACGTGCGTCCGATAGTCCCCCACCGTATGTTTGCACTAAAAACAGTAGCGTACGTTCGCGCTACAGTCCAAATCACCCCTTAAGTGGTTTTAGTGACCCAAAGCCCAAATTCATCCCTTAACCAAGCTACTTATGTTTAGCTAATTATTTGGGTCACTATAAGTAAGGAGGGGTATATGGCGATTAAGTTGAACATAAGCAAGGCTTACAATAGGGTGGAGTGAAAGTTTTTGGAGGCAGTAATGAAAAAATTGGAATTTGATGATCGGTGGGTTAGGTTGATCATGATGTGTGTGCAAGCAGCAAACTATGCTGTGATGGTCAGTGGAAATCCAGTGGGGCGAATTACCCCAACTTGGGGGATTCGTCAAGGAGATCCAATTTCGCCTTACCTTTTTCTTATTTATGCAGAAGTTTTGCTCCCTTCTAGTTCGTGCGGCTTAAAGTGGAATTCTGACAAGTGTTCCGACTTCAAAGAGGGGTCCTCGGCTGAATCACCTATTTTTTGCAGATGACAATTTTTTATTTCATTTTTTTTTAATTTTTTTTTTTTAAAGCAAACAAAAGACATTGGTTGAGAATGTCCAAACTACTTGGCAAGTATGAAGCAGCTTCAGGGCAAAGGCTCAACAATGATAAGACGTCCTTTTTCTTTAGTTGAAACACATCAACAGAGGTAAAGCAGAAAATTTTGCAATTGTCTGGTCTCCCGGTTCAAAACAAATATGATTAATACTTGAGGCTACCAGCTTTGGTGGGGAAGTTGAGATCCAAGGCATTTCAGAGTATTAAAGATAGGGTGTGAAAGCGCCTCCAAGATTAGAAGTTGAAGTTTCTTTCTCAGGCAGTTAAGGAAATTTTGTTAAAAGCTGTAATTCATGCCATACCGACTTATAATATGAGTGTATTTCAACTTCGAAAAGGGTTGAGTTTGGAAACAAATGCCTTGACACAGAAGTTTTGGTGGGTTCATCAATCCAATGAATCCAGAATTCACTAGATGAGTTGAAGTAGGATAGGGCTCCCAAAGGAGAATGGTGGAATGGGTTTTCAGGATCTAGTATGTTTTAATAGGGCGTTATTGGCAAAGCAAAATTAGAAGCTTTTTCATTCACCAGAAAGCCTTATAGGCAAGATTATGAAGGCCAAATACTATCCCCAAACGACAATATTAGAAGCTAAGTTGGGATCCAAGCCTTCTTTTGCTTGGCAGTATTAATGGAGCAGCCGAGCAGGGGATACTTTTAAAGCATGCCGATTGTGGAGAATTGGGGATGGGAAGAAAGCACGTATATGGGGGATAAGTGGCTGCCTAGGCCATCAACCTTCATGATTCAGTCTCCACCTCAGCTGTCATGCCCGAATGCTAGAGTTCAAGAGCTCATTGATCCAGATACTATGAGTTGGAATCAGCAACTTATAAATCAAATTTTCACGAAGGAAGAAGGGGCGGCTATTAACTCATTGGCACATAGTGGAACAAATTAGGAGGATGTAATCATGTGGAGGGGAACGAAAAATGGTATTTTTTCGGTCAAAAGTGCTTACCACTTAGCCATGGAGGGGGAAAACAAGAAGAAGCTAGAATGTTCATTCAATCTGACGGTCAATGAGTTGTAGGGAGTAATATGGAAACTTGCAATTCCTAATGCAGGGAAAAATTTCATGTGACGGGTTTGCCATAACTTTTAGGTAACTTTATGCTAAAAAAAAAAAAAATTGATAATTTTAAAAGTCACTTATAAATATAAAATTTTTTATAAAAAATGAGAGTAAGTATAACTTTATTTATAAAAACATTGAGAAAATAAAAAAATCGAACATCCACACCATGGGGACCATCCATTGTAATATGCAACCATTGAAACGGTCCACACCTATGTTATCATTATTACGAAGATAAAGTACCTTAAAAGTCACAAACATAAAACTTTGCCTTGCCTAGATAAAAATGGCTAAAAAAAAAAAAAAAAGGCCATTGAAACCTGAGAAGGTGCACCAATTTTTGCTACTCTTTTGGTACAACATTGCTTCCTAGCATATTTTCAATCAACTGTGCAAGTGAAGCAAACGAAGATCCACCGTTCATCACAGCCTTCCTGCTCTTTCCACTCATCTCTTTCACCCTCTTCCTCACCTCATTCTCACCATTCATCAAACACTTCACCGCCTTTTCAATCTCCTCCGCCGCCACAACCTCCCCACCGCTCCTGTAATCCAATTTCAGCTCCACAGCTAAACCCATATCCCTCACCAACTGGAAGGCATTGATTTGCTGCTCCGCGTAAATTGGCCACGCGGCAATAGGCACGCCATGCCACAGGCTCTCCAAGATCGAGTTCCACCCGCAATGCGATACAAACCCTCCGATCGCTTTGTGGGCCAGGACCTCCACTTGTGGTGCCCACCCACATACCATTCCGATTTCTCTCGTCCTTTCCAGGAATCCCACCGGCAAGACCTCCTCGAGATTCTGGCAATGAGACGGCGCGGGAATCTTATCATCACCTGGTGGGGATGCCAATCGTACGGACCACAGGAACCGGTGCCCGCTCCGCTCGAGCCCAAGCGCGGTCTCTTTCAACTGCGGCGCACCGAAGCTCCCCATGCTCCCGAAGCATAAGAACACAACGGATGATGGAGGCTGATCGTCGAGCCACTCCATGATCTTATCATGTTCCGCCTGATTCGCATCTGAATTTGTTTGACCCTTGAGGTTAATCAACGGCCCCACTCCGTAAACAGGAGGGATTCCATCATCCAAAAACGTGCTGAATGCATGGGATTCCAGCTCATGGAATGTATTGACGATAATACCCTTGGCATCTTTTAACTTCCTACTAAGATTGACCATGGAGATGTACCCACCTTCTTTGTGGTACACAAACGAAGGCAAAACACTAGAAGGAATCGGGTTGACATAACTCGGTATTATGACTGACTCAGGATCCGACTCACTAAACTCGATTCCAACCTGGTCATGCCGTGTCGGCAGGTAGAGCGAGAAGCCAAGACAGGCTGCGTTATTAGTGAAGAACACATAAGATGGGACACCGAGCTCATGTGCCACGTCGATCATGGCGGTGCAAAACATGTCCACCACAAACCCGGCAAGCGGAATCGAATTAGATAACACGCTGCTGCTGACAGCTTCTTTGACATGGGATTTGTGGCTGCCAATGAAATCGGCGACATATTTTTCAACAGAGATACGGAAAAGCTCCTCCGGAGGAGGGTCTACTTGGGGAAGATGAATATATTTGATGCGGGTGTGGGAGGCAGCAGTTGATTGAATGAAGGCATCGAGGGTGGGTGGAAAAGGTGGGTTTATGAGGAGAACAGTGATGGAGAAACGATCCTCCCGATCAAGTAAAAGCTTTGCAAACTGGATTATGGAGACGAGGTGACCAACTGCAGGGGTAGGGATGAACACAAGCTCTGCCCTCCTCATCTTTCCCTTTCGGATATTTTCTATGTATTTTTCATGCGCACACAGCCGGAATAGCAACACTGTTTCTCAATAACCTGCAGAGGGATGTTCCTTATTGTAACGCCTATATATCACAACTGCGTCAGTACTGCTAGCTGATGCAAGTTGCCGGGGAGAAAATATCTCACCCTGCCCCACTTATTCATAAAATGCTGATGCAAGATGTCGGGGGAGAAAAAATCTCTCTATGGTCCCCACTTATTTACACTTATTTATAAAATGCTAGATGAATGCAAAATTGTTTCAAAACTGTTTTTAAGTAACATACTGACACATATATGATATATCACACCTTTTTCTTTTTTCTTTAGACTTTAGTAAGGAACCTAGCTCTCTCTAGAGAGTGCCGCACTGGTCCTTGAAGGAGGGAGGAAGCTCTGTCTCCTTCCTTCCTCCCCCCCACCTCTTCCCCCTCCTCTATCCCCCCTTCTTCCTTCCTATGCGGTTTTTCTTTATATTTTGTTTTGGCTTAGAGCTTTTTTCTCTCTCTTGGTGCCCTTAAGCAAAATGCCCATCGTGACTCCGCCTTGCCATCTACTCCATGCTGCCGATCTCCACCACATCTCTCCATCACCGTTTTTGTTCGCACAGCCGGCAGCCTCTTCCTCTCCTTACTCTGATGGTTCCTGCTGTGTTGTGGTTTTTGTTGTTTTTGTTTTTTCCTGTATTTTCTTACTTGTTTTGTTGTCTTGGCGATTGGACTTAGGACGTGAATAATTTTCTGGCCATTCGGGTCGAGAAGAACTAGTTTTGGCATGGTGCTTTCGCTCATGATTGGAGAATGGCTATCTATGTACCGGATTGAATCTGCATCGAGCAGATCTGTTCTATAAGTTGAAGATTGGGTACGGGATAGCGGATGTAGACATAATAGAATTTCAATGTAAGATTTGTATGTTTTGACTTTTATGAGGTGTAATCATTTAGCTTCGGTTAGGAATTTCAGAACTTTATGCTTAATTGTAAGAGTTTTTATACTCTTGATTATTCATGAATGATATTAGAATGATTTTCTTTCAAAAAAAAAAAAAAAAGTAACATACCGACACATATTGACACAGTTCTTGATCGTATATGCTACGATTTTTTAACATATTAATCCATATAACTCTCGATTATATATGAGTTTTTAAATAAACATATTAATATATATTAAATAGACCAGTTCAGTTAATAAAGAGAGTTAAGACACTTAGTTTAAATAATAATAATAAAACAGTTCAATGAAATAAAATGATAGATTCAGGATAGGTGTTGCAATTTTAGGCCATCTCCAAGCTAGAAGCCGATTCTTTTAATATATATATGACAAAATTTTCTTTCAAATTGGGTTGGATGAATTTGCTTCAACTTACTCTATGAAAGTGATATGTCCATTTTTTTAAGAACATGTGAGATGTAAATGAGTTCTTAATAAAATTTATTTTAACTTTGTTTCTGCTATTAAAAAAGAAATATGCATCGCACATGTTTAAATGATAGATATCACTTTTATAGACTAAGCTGAAAGAAATTTTTCTAATCCAGTTTGGAGAAAAACTATGTCGATATATATGGGTTCTTTTGAGGTAATTATATTTTCATTTAAGCCTTGCTTTGGGTTCTTTTGTAATTACATTGTGCCTTTGAGGCTAACCAGATGACCAACCTAGCTCCAACTGAATGGGAGTGTTACAACCTATATACTCTTATAGAGAATGTTATGTGTTTTTTTGGTGTTCTCATAGTATCCTTATAGCCGAGGTGAATATTATTTTATAAAAAAATCAAAAAAAAAAAATTGACCCTTATTTATCTCACCGAATTTTTAAAAAATAGTATTCACATATGATTAGGAGAACAATAAGAGAGCTCACGGCCTGTGGGGGAGAGTGAACTCTAGATCTGCAGGAGTCTATGGAAAATGTAGATGCCAAAATGCGCGGAAGAATTTCATGTGGAGTTAAATATCCTACTTACAAGGGAGAATTTGGTTGGATGCAAAGTTATTCAAAGATGAGATCTGTCCTATCTGTGGCCGGGAGAGTGAGAACACCTACCATGCTCTTTGGGGATGTCTTGCGGCTAAGGATGTATGGGGGGCGAGTGCTATGATTTTCCCAGAAAAGTAACAGTGACGCTCCTGATTTTCTGCAACTAGCCGAAGGCTTCTTCCAGAGTTGTGAGGGTTCAAACTTGGAGCTTTTTATAGCTACTGCAAGAGGAATATGGTTCAGACGCAATATGTACGTGGGTCCATGAGGAACGTTTTAGTCATCCTAATGACGTAGTGCAGGGGGCTAGACGGGCTGTGGAGGACTTGCAGAATTTATGTAAGGGACGTGAAGGGAGTTCAAATGGGAACCAAGAAAAGTGGCAGGCACCGCCGGAGGGGTGGACCAAACTAAACTGTGACGCTGCCTGTGACAAAAAGAACGGTCGTACGGGTATGAGTAGATTGCTAAGGGATAACTTCGGGCATGTGAAGGTTGCTAGGAGCATTACGAAACTGTGCTTTGTGGATTCGACTATGGCAGAGGCTATGACGCTGCTTCAGGGAATCATGTGGTGCCGGGAGCTACGAATCCAAAATGTCATAGTAGAGGGTGATGCTCAGATAATCATGTCAGCTCTACTGGATGGAAATCAGATGCGAACTAGATTTGGGCATCTTGTGGATGATATGAGGCTAGTTCTACAGACTTGGACTATGACTGGATGGAAAGCGACCCATGTCCGTAGAGAAGCTAATGGTGCGGCCCGTGCCCCGGCAAGATTGGCTACAAGGAACGTTATAGATCAAACCTGGATGTTCTCTACTCCAGATTGTATCTGTGACATTGTGATACAAGAGTGTTATGCTCTTGTGTAACTGATTTTTTATCAATGAGAGTTCAGTTGAAACAGAAAGAAAGAAGAGAACAATAGAAGAGGACCAAGAGAATACCACCATTTTCCATACCATACATATATTTTTTTTCTAAGCAAAAAAAGGTAGGTCAGGCAATCCTATTTAGGCATAATCATAGTAGCATTTACCTACTGAAAGTCACACAAGAAAGGCATAAACGGTGAGAATCGCATGTATTTTCTCAAGTCTGACTGAGCCATAGCTTAATCCAATCCTACTAGGACATCAATGAGAATCAAAGGCAGCTAATACTAATCAGGCATATGTGTGGATTCTTCATTACGGAGATTTGAACTTACACCTTAGCACATGTCTCGACCATTTGAGAATTTCATTAGGCCATTGAACCACCACCTTTGGTGGTCCAATACTATTATCTATGTAAGATCTAATTTAGACTATAAATGTAATTAAAATGGAGAGGATCTTAATCCTTTCTAGCCCCACTAACTCATACTATTTAGATTTGATGACAATTTCATACTCTTTGTTGTTTTGCTATTGTTAGCTTAACATAACTTGTCAAGAAAGAATTTTGCAGGTCCCACTGGCATGGGCATAACATATCTTGTGTGAACTCTCTCTCCTTTTATAGCAATCCACGAAAAATACCAAAGGAAGCAAAGGACATCACAAACCGCAGCCTTTCAACTACAAACCATTACAACCAAACAATATCAAACGGCATCCACCCACTCCCGCTGTAGAACCAGGAGGAAGGGCCTGCAGAAAAACTCGTAATGGCCTCTTCTTCTGCTCTTCCTCTCCCGCTGTCCTCCACTCCCTCTCCTCCCACTCACCTCCCCAACACCAACGCCGGCACCCGCTCTTCCCCAACCATCTCGCCATCAATGCTAAAGCCCATCAAAGCCCCAACCCTTCGCTCCCGCCTCAGCAAACTCTGTCAGGAAGGCCAACCCCATCTTGCCCGCCAACTGCTCGACACGATTCCCAAACCAACTACTGTTCTCTGGAACGCTGTCATTATTGGCTTTATCTGTAACAACATGCCCGAGGAAGCTCTTTTTCTCTACGGCCGGATGAAGAATTCATCTCTGGCCACCAAATGTGATTCCTACACTTACTCTTCTACTCTCAAAGCCTGCGCTGAAACACTCAACTTAAGGATTGGTAAAGCCGTACACTGCCATTTTATTCGGTGCCAATCAAATCCCAGTAGGATTGTATATAATTCGCTTATGAATATGTACTGTACGTGTTTGAGCACACTCGATGACGACACGGTTTATTGTATGGGTTCTGATTCTCCAAAGAATGATTTGGTACGTAAAGTGTTTGATACAATGCGCAAGAGAAATGTAATTGCTTGGAATACTATGGTGTCATGGTATGTAAGGACGGAGCAAAATGTGGAAGCACTTAAGCAATTTAGGATGATGATAAAAATGGGAATAAAACCGAGTGGTGTGAGCTTTGTAAATGTCTTTCCGGCTATTTGGAAGCTAGGCGACATTAAGAATGCAAATATTCTCTATGGAATGCTCCTTAAATTGGGAAGTGAATATGTCAATGACTTGTTTGTTGTGAGTTCAGCTATATTCATGTATTCTGAGCTTGGTTTCCTTGATATGGCTAAAAAGATATTTGATTGTTGTTTGGAGAAAAATACAGAAGTTTGGAACACGATGATTGGTGGGTATGTTCAGAATAATTGTCCCGTTGAAGGAATCGGTCTCTTCCTTCAAGCCATGGCATCAGAACACACTGTTCTAGATGATGTAACTTTTCTTTCAGCTTTGACTGCAGTTTCGCAGTTGCAGCACTTGAAATTGGCTCAACAGCTACACGCTTTTATACTTAAGAATTTATCAGTGTTACCTGTTATTATACTGAATGCAATTATTGTCATGTATTCAAGGTGCAACACTGTTGAGACCTCATTCAAAATTTTTCATAAGATGCTGGAGAGGGATGTTGTTTCATGGAATACTATGGTTTCTGCCTTTGTACAGAATGGTTTAGATGATGAGGGGTTGATGCTCGTCTATGAGATGCAGAAGCAAGGGTTCACGATTGATTATGTAACAGTGACAGCTCTTCTTTCAGCAGCATCAAATCTCAGAAACAGGGATATCGGGAAGCAGATCCATGCTTATCTAATTAGGCATGGAATACAATTTGAGGGAATGGAGAGTTATCTGATAGACATGTATGCTAAATCTGGTTTAGTTAGGACTGCACAATTACTGTTTGAGAAAACTCTTACCCATGATAGAGACCAGGCCACGTGGAATGCTATGATTGCTGGGTACACACAAAATGGTCTCACTGAACAAGCTTTTGTTGTCTTTAGGAAGATGCTCGAGCAGAATGTAATACCCAATGCTGTAACGATAGCATCAGTTCTCCCAGCTTGTAATCCAATGGGAAGAATAGATTTGGGGAAGCAGCTCCATGGATTCTGTGTACGCCACTATCTAGACCAAAATGTCTACGTGGGAACTAGTTTAGTTGATATGTATTCCAAATCTGGTTCAGTCACTTACGCTGAAAATGTGTTTATTAGCACACCTGAGAAGAATTCTGTCACATGCACCACAATGATACTGAGCTATGGTCAGCATGGGATGGTTGAGAGAGCTCTCTCTTTGTTTCACTCAATGCAGGGATCTGGTATTAAACCTGATGCCATTACCTTTGTTGCAGTCATGTCTGCTTGCAGTTATGCCGGTTTCGTTGGTGAAGGTCTTAAAATATTTGAGTCTATGGAAAAAGAATATAATATTCAGCCATCAACTGAGCACTTTTGTTGTATTGCTGACATGTTAGGGAGAGTTGGTAGGGTCGTTGAAGCCTACGAGTTTGTTAAAGGATTGGGTGAGGAGGCAAATGTGCTAGAAATTTGGGGATCACTTCTTGGGGCTTGCAGAATTCACAAACAGTTTGAATTGGGAAGAGTTGTTGCTGAGAAGTTGCTTGAAATGGAGACTGTAAATGGCATGACGGGCTACCATGTTTTAGCCTCAAATATGTATGCAGAGGAAGGAAACTGGGAAGATGTTGATAAATTGAGGAAACAAATGAGGGAAAAAGGTTTGAGGAAGGAGACCGGATATAGTTGGATTGAGACTGCTGGATTTGTGAACAGTTTTGTGTCTAGAGATAGAAAGCACCCTCAGTGTGATGAGATATATAATATTTTAAAAAGTTTGGCTATGGAGATGAAAGATGCTGGTTATAGACCTTGTCTTGCTTCCAATGCAGATGGGATCTCGGAATTTGTTGACATCTTTGGAATATAAATGGAAACATACTACTTCATGGCTTACTGAACTGGAGGCAGCTAGCTAGAGGCAACTGGATTGGTCAATGTCTGTTGAGTCACTTGGGTTGTGCTTATGGCTGATTTTAAGTTCATGGTATGTTTAGTTTTTCCAACTATGACAGAATTAGAGCTCCGCTGGTTTGCTGAGATTGTTGGCATCTTTCTGAAGCAGATTGTGCAAGGTGCTGTGCAAGCCTGTTGATATGGTCTATGGTGGTGAACTTGAGCAGTAGGGATTAATCTGGCTGGGTTGGATAAGCTACTTTGAACCAACTAAAATAGAAAATATCCCAAAGGTAAGTCATCATTTGTATTGCTGCTTGCTTGCAGGCCCTATGTTTAGTTTAGTAATCTCATTATCTTCTTGGGTGCACCTTGCATAATTAATCTTTGTCTTCTGATGCTGTGTAAATTTTCCTTGAATGTTTTGAATATGCTTATGCTTATTGCTCCTTCTTTGTATGCAGGGAATGCTGTTTCCTACTGCTAACTTTATGAAACACAAATATACATTATGGAGCCTAAATTTTGGGTGAAAATTGTGAATCAGTTGGATATATCTTTTGAAGTTTTCTTATTTGTCAAACCAGTTGGGTTTCACAATATATAAGATTTACTTTATTTTTCATGATATTTTCTTCTCAAATTCGAAAAACAGGAAAAGGAAAAAGATATTCTTCTCATAGCTTAAAAATTATTTGGCATTTTAAAACATGGGAAAAAAAAAAGTTTGGTAAAGGGGAATGTAGGACCATACACATCAAGAAAATGGGAAACAAGGCTGTGGAAATTAAAAAACTATTTGATTAATGCCAGAAGAACGTGTTTTCAAATATTTTCATGATTCAAAATTCTTACTTAAAAGCCATAAGTTGATACACAAATAACAATACATGATGTCTGATGATGATAAAATTAACTACTTAATATCTCTACATTTTTTTTACTAGCCTTATCTTGTAGCTTTGAACATTCTCAGTATCTTAGAATTGATATGAATAATATTCTTCAATCTCAAGGGAATATTATGTTACTTGCGTGGTGGTCATAACTAGCCACAATTTTGGGAATCAATTTTCCTTGTTGTGAAGATCAATATCAGTTGCTAGCTAGGTAAATGGTTATGGCGGTTTGAAGGAACATCTGCATTTTTGTAGGCAGGTTATTTTGGTAGAACAAGGGGAGACTTGGGGTAAGTGGACTTTAGTAGAGGTTAGAGGATCCTATGGTGTGAGTTTGTGAAAGAGCATCAGGGATGTGTGTGAATCTTTTTCTTGGAATTTTGTTTTAATATAAGGGATATAGTAAGGTGCAGTTCTGGTATGATATTTGGCATGGTGACATTGTGATAGATTTTGATAGCTGTGGATAACAAATGTTAAGTTCCACCACAATTTGGAATATCTGATGAAGGAACTCAATGCTGAAATACCACATTTTTTAGATCTTTGAGAGAGTGGGAGCTTGAGTCAATAGACATGTTCCTGGAGCTATTATATGCTAATAATCTTCCATTTGGTATGAAGAAGATAATAAGTGTTGGAGGGTTTCTATAAATGGAAGGTTCAAGGTTTGTTCTTTCGATGAGGCTCATGGACGGTTGTTAGTAGTTGATTTTCCATAATAGAATATTTGGTGTGCCTATAGAAGTATCATTCTATGGATGCACAGCTGCTTTTGTGTAAAATATTGACCATTGAGAAGTTGAGGAGAAGGGGAAAAATTATCGTGGATAGATGTCACATATGGACGAATTGTGGTGAGATGGTGGCTCATATCCTCTTTTACATTGCCATTTGGCCAAAGAATTGTGACTGGTAGCCTTAATATATTTGGAATGCGTATTTTGATGCCTCTGACTATGATAGATGCGGTTGCAAATGTTGGAAAGGAAATTTATTTGTCATAAAAAAGTAAGACTCGGGAAAATTCTTCTTTGCATTTTGTGGATAATTTGGCTGGAGAGGAGTTATCGTACCTTTAGTGATATAGAGCTGAGTGGAAACTTGCTTAAATGCATTTTCATGTGTTTTCTTTGACTGGCTGCATGCTTTGGAAAATATGGATTCTTTTTCGAATTTCATTGCTCTTTTGAATTTTCAACCGTAACTTGCTTAGAGGATCATTATAATCATCTTCTGTATTCCTCTATCTTTTAATAAAATCTTTATTCCTTATATATGACAGAGAGAATGAGCAAGCCTTTTTCAGCCAATGGTAAAAAGCTCCACATCTATGCTCAGAAGTGTTAGTACGTGCACTTTACCAACTTCTGCACCTGTGGCACATGTGTTGTACCTTCCACTGATACCATGAACACAGGGTCGATGTCATCCTCTGTCATCCACATCTATGCTTCTACTATGGAGCTTCATATTTTCTTCATTAAGTCACAGGAAGGCTTCTAGGTAAATTACAAATGACCATATCAATGCCTGGTTTACTAAATGTTTATATTTCATCTCTTCACTTTTTTCTTTTTTCCTATGTGCTTTGTTTATTTTAAGCTATAACAATTTCTTTTTAGTGAAATCAAAATAATAAGAACAAGGCATAAGCAAAGATGAAATGAAATTTAGTAACAACATAGTTCTCTATTTTGACAATGAAGCTGGGAAATGTGGATGATGGAGGAAGTTAAGATTGTAACGACCTAAGGGAAAGCGTTAATCACATCTAACTATTACTCCAAGAGGACTTGTCAAGTTCTAATTGGTTCTCTCTAGAATCACTTATAAAGCTTAGTCCCACATAGTAAGGAACCAATGTAGGGCTTCAATAACCTTAAACTCTTTTATAATCCATCCACTCCATGTGGGCAATTCATCTTCCCAAATTGAGATTAACTTTCAACTGTGTTACAATTTTTTCCACTCAAATCCCCAACGTCCTCGTCAAGGTTTATGTCATGAATTACTTTAGTGTCACATGGTGTTACTAGGTTACTCTGATACCATGTTAACTCAACACTTATCCTAAAAGCTTAAGTTGAAAGATATGATGAATTTAATCATTTAATTAATACTTCAACACTTCCCCTCACGTAGTCTCCAACTCCCACTCAATACCTAAGGCATAATATGTGGAATATTTAATTGAAATAGAGATAATATAAACTATGAAGTAAGGGTTCGAATTTAGGACCTCTACTCTGATACCATTTGTAACAACTTAAGGAAAAACACTAGTCACATTTTCTCTATCACTCTAAATGGATTATTCACGTTGCAATTGAAGCTTCCTAGAATCACTTATAAAGCCCTTCCACCCACTTCCCTCCATGTGGGCAATTCTCTTCTCAATGTGGGACTAATGTTTTGAGGTGTCACAATGATCATATATGATGTTTACACATTGAAGAATGCATGCACTCATCTATTATTGAAGTCATTTCCCTTTTCATGAAGGAGCCTATACATTTCTTGTTCGTTCTTTTTTCCCTTTCTTTATGGGTATAAATTTGGTATCACCGATAGAAACTAGCAAAACAAAGAAAACTATCTCGTCACATCCCAAAACAAAATGTAAAAATTCACAACCTGGAAAGCTCTTCAATGCACCACAGACCAACTACAATGAGCAGTTCCAATCTTTCCAATGACTAATTTAAAAAAAGTACATAAAAGCCTCATTTGGTATGGATGACAGCCCTGCCATTAATGCTAACTCTCTAACATCAATCAATACCCAGAAATGTTCAGATCTTAATACAATCCAGCTATGAATGAAAATTTAGAGATTTATGTGCGCTTGATGTGATATGTTACAAAAACAATGTATTTTGAGAAAATGTTAAACTACTCATAAAAAGAAAAGAGAAAATTTTAAAATAATTTTTTATACAAGTAATGTTTTAGATGTGTAACTGACCCAAACTTTGTTTTTCCTTTACTTTCTGTTGTCTTGATTTTATTTTGTTTCGTGGTGAAGGATCTCTTTTTTCTGAAAAAAATACTCTAGGCCATATTCTTGTATGTTGTGTTGTAATGAGTTTTGGCTGAGTGGTTATGGAAGATTTTTTTTTATTTTTTATTTTTTATTTTATTTTCTTGCACAAAATATGAAATTTCTAAAATTTGTTGTTATTCAGGTAATGTTGCTATGACCTTAAGAGTTCTTTTACAATTTCAGCCTTTTTCTTAGGGCAACTCGGACTACACGAGCTGTGCAGAAGAATTATGGAAAATTATAGAAAGAACTCCCAAAGTTTCTTTAAAACAATGCAAAATGTTGAGCTCCAAAATTAGGTCTAGACAATCTCTTTATAAATTTTGCAATGCCAAAAGTGCATGCATCTATAACATCTCATTAGTTTGATTCACGTGGAAGACTGAAGGACCCCAGGGAACCTGTGTATGGAGACAATATAGAGAAAGAAATTATTGACATTCATCCATCTCAAACGCCAGGTGTTGGTTAGTTTTATGCCCTCAAAAACCAATTTTATGGATTTTGTGAATTTATTATTTGATAATGAATTTTATTTTCACATGCATAATTTTATTGCGTAATTAAATGTGACATATGATGTTTTGCATAAATTTTGTTTGGGTAACATTGTAGAAAAATCATGTTGGCTGTTAATGAACCAAAGGAGTGAAGGATCATTTTTCAGTCATTTATTAACCAAAAATTGTTCAAGTATGTGGATATAAACTAAAAACTATACCACTATAGCCTACACTTGTGGTGCTACTATAAGATAGGATATTGATTTACTCCATCATTGAGGTAGTGGCCCTAAGAAGACAAGCGGGTGTAATGTAACAAGTGCATACACTGAACTGGATCCAATATCAAGAAGACATTATGGAGTGATCACAGTCGATTGAAAGGTTGTTTTATCACAATTTGCTTCTTGCTCTTAGGCATGAGAGATTTATGTATTTTAATTATTGTGCACATAACCTTTGACGATGTCAACCGGTGATGCCCCATAAAGGGCTATATATATAGACAAGTTGGGTTGTATGTATAATGGATAGAATATGTATCTGCTCAATTACGAATCCACCAGTCTCACAAAGAGAGAGAGTACATTCATTTGATTTCATATGGGAGTTGGACTTAAAAGAAAACCGGTGGGTGAGATTTTTCCAAGTATTTTTGTATGTGTATATATATAGTGTTTTGAAGTCCTACATAATTATGAAATTAAGATAATGAAGGTTACATGAGCTAGGGACTTGACAGTGATATTTACCTATTCCTAGTAGCTCATGTGGAATATAGTTTGGTGGAAGGGCAATATGTGAAAATTGTAGGTAAGGGGACTTCACTTGTAATTCTTTAATCTTCATGGCTTAATTGCAATGCGTTGATGGACATTATTTCAATTTGTAGAAGTCCAAATTCTCTTGTAAAGAATTGCTGGAGGCCATTTTGGTTTTGGGTATGGGTTCTTAGTAAGGAGAGTCAAGGGAATGAGCTATAGGGTGTCTGTTGCTAGTGCTTTTACGTTATTAAGGGACTGATGGTTTTCCTCATTTTCACATTGGCCAAACAATCATTTGATAACCTTTTATGTTATTAAGGGGCCGATGGTCTTCCTCATTTTCACATTGGGCAACTAATCATTTGATAACCGAATATGAAATTCTTGGCGCTATTATGGTCAATTTGGGTTGTAGATTGTGGCAATAATATTTTGAGAGCCTAATTTGCTAATTTATGGTTATAATGGATTACCTATATCAGAGCTATACATATGGTTCAGTTTTCACTTTAAGCCATGTAGAACTTTTAGGATTGTAACAAATTTTGATAACTTGTTTTTTTAGTAATAATTATAATACAAACTTTATGTAGAACTCATTCTTGAAAATTAACTTGCAAGATGAAGGTCTTCAATAACTTATATACACATGGTTAAACTTTTACGTTTACCATATGGGACTCTTAGACTCGTAACAAATTAATTTACATAAAATCATATTTAATTGCCACAAATTTCAAATTTGAGTGGGAGAGGTTGAGAGGGACATCAAACTGCATAAAATGAATACGCAATAAGAAGTGTAGTGAGAGCCCCTACAAAGAGGAAAAGAAAGCGGTTGGGGGCTAATTCCTTGGGGCTTGGAGGATATGGCAATTCACAAGGAATTAAGGATATGGCAATTCACATCATAATCGGGTCAGAATTTGAAATTCATTTAGCAAAAACCCAAATGACAACCTAACTCGAAAATATAATAACCTCTAGAGTTTGAATTCTCTAGAGTTTGAATTTTGCAAAAACCCAAATGACAACCTCTAGAGTTTGAATCCTCTATTTTTTGCCCCCTAGATTTTTATTTTTATCATAAGAGGTACATGTGATTTTCATAATGACGGAGATGTACTTTCGTTAAAATTCCATCAAAAACTTAACTCAATGCCACGTAAGTACCAATCAAATGTTGCCACGTGTCATATAATTACTTTTTGATTAAAAATTTAAAAAATTATATTTTTTCAAAAAAAAAAAAAGAAAAGAAAAGAAAAAAGAATAAAAATTTGGGGTGTCCGAAACCACCCCAAACCCACTGGTGGTGGTTTGGGCCACCCCCATCCGGGGCCCAAACCAGAACCTTCTTTCCTGCCCCAACTTCCATTTCCCACCAGCATATATGCTCCGCCAATTCTGGAAACATACTTTCCCATTGGCAAAACTTGCTCAAGAACAGATGGAGCAGACCCAGTGGAATTCAAAAGTTCAGAATCTGAATGAAGGTTCACCACAACAGTGCCATGTTCAGGGTTAAGTTGATTATCGAGAGCTTTAAGAAATGGGGAATTAGGATCCCATAGCTTACGAGGGAAGATGTCTTCACCGTCGTAAGCATCAATGAAAATCATATCATATAGATTGGTATTGTCCAGGACAAAATCCTCTGCGTCTGATTCATAGAGGTATAGCTTCTCATGGATGCCTTTCCACAGTACTTCATCAATGGTATTAGGTTTTGACAAGGCACGCTCACCTGATGGGTTCATAACTGAGAAAGTAGGAAAACCAATAGCAAGGGGGTGGGCCGCCCCACTGGGGGTGGTTTGGGCCACCTCCATCTGGCCGTGGGGTGATTGGCCACCTCCAAATCAGCCAGATGGGGGTGGCCCGGCCACCCCATGGCCAAAGGGGTGGCTAGCCACCCCCAAATGGCATAGCCACCTCAAAAATTTTAATTTTTAAATATTTTTTAAAATAAATTAAGTATATGAGATGTGACGATATTTGATTGGTACTGACGTAGCGTTCCATTAAGTTTTAAATGAAATTTTAACGAAGTTATCATCCCCGTCTCTATGAAAACCACAGATACCTCATATGATAAAAATGAAAACCTAAGGGACAAAAAAATAAAGAGCTCAAACCCTAAGGAGTTTTTAGTATTTAACTCTAATAAAAATCACTAAAAAAAATGGTGATATATATATTTGAGAATAGGCTTTCTTGCTTAGAGCCTAGAGGTAGCTGTGACCCAACGATAAACCCTAATTTCAAGCCATACCAAGAATTTTGATTGTGCACGAAACTCAAATTAATCAGCTCGAGGTCAGTAACCATTTCCCAATTCCAACCCCCATCAAGTCAAGGATCTGGATCCCTTCCAATTGTGAATAATTGAAAAATCTCATTTTAAGAGTTCCTAGCCATTCAAAATATCCAAGGGTCTAAAAACATCTAGGATAAAAACTCAACAAAAAAAAAAACCTAACACACCATATTATATCAAATAATAAAAATATTTATTAGATTTATTTTTAAAAAGCAAGGAGAAGCCACCCCAAGGGTGGTTCGGCGCGAGCCATGGGTATTTTGGACCCTTGGATATTTTGAATGACTAAGATATCATAAAATGAGATTCTCCAATCACTCCAATCACAATTGGAGGGGATCTGGATCCTCAAGTTGGAATTTAGTGCAATATCCTAAAAATGTTTCTTTTCCAAGATTAAAGAGAGAGAGAGAGAGAGAGAGGCGCTCAAAAATAATATTTATATAATTCGATTACATTAAGGTACAAAATATGAAAACATAAAAAAAGACGTGGAGGCTCTTGCCACTTCACCACAACCACAAATCCAAGCTTGCACCGTTCCGGTAAAGAAGTATTCGGTGCACGCAAATCTCCTCAAACAGTACACAAAAAAAGCACCACCGCTGGAACTCTAAAAATGAGGAACCACCAGAGCTTTTTTTTCTTACATTATTTTCCTCTACGGCCTGCTTGCTTTTAATAAGTTCTTTGCAAGCCTTATTATCAAAATTATAATGGAAAAAAAGTTTCTAGGACTACCAAAATTTAATGCAAATAAAAAAAAAAAATAGAGCCATAGATTTAATCAAAATATATATATATATATTTTTTTTTAAAAAAATGAAAAAAGAAAAAAGAAAAATCTTAATCAGGCTAACCACTCCTCATCCATACCTTCGATTTCTCCAATGTCCATGCTGTTTCAAAGAATCAGAAGGGAGAAAAGAAAAATTAGTGAATTTCCAAATTATCTGACTAAAAAAGGGGCATACAATTAATAGAGATAATTGTGGGCACACAAGCAAATTTAAAAAGAAAAACCCAAGAAAGGAAATCTTGTGGGCTTGTAAACTGAGGTAACATTTTCAGGAGTGGCCATAATCAGCAAAAAGCATGTGTTAAGAGACGTGTCATTTTTAGAAGCTGGTTTGTAAGAAACTCCTACGACCCAATTTGTTCTTTCCTTTAATGTACTACTAAAAATTCTCTAAGGCACAGTCTCCAAGAGGTAACTCAATCGGTTGTGAACCACGTTTTATGAAGCGGAGGTCACAAGTTTTAATCCCCTCTCCCCTTATCCTTGCGTAGACATGTCAAAAAAAAAAAAAAAAAAGAATCTCTAAGGCGGAAAACTGCAGCAAAATTTTGACACTTTGTACCATTGGGCCATCACAAATCAAGAACACTTTGAGGCTCAAATTACAAATGAGGAAAAAAAACAAAACAAATTTCATAATAACTTCCTTATTCTTCACTTGATTTCAATTTACTTCTTTAGCTAACTACTTAGGAAACTTGTGTATTTCACTTTACTCTTTCCGACAAAACTAATTAGACGGAATTAACCTGCTAATGTCATGTGTTAAAAAAATAAATTTTTATTATATTTATAAAAACAATAAAAAACCAAAAAAAAAAAAAAAAAAGAGTTGAAGAATTAACTTAAAACTGCACGAAAATCTAGAGAGTTATTTATGAAATTTCCAAAAGGAAAAACAAAACAATAAAATGAATGACCGAAGCTGTCTACATCCCCTGTTTCGTTTTGCAGCAAAAAGAATGGAAGATAAAAGAAAAACCTCACTATAGTGCAACAAGGCATGGAATATACCAAAAAAAAGAAAGCTTTTTTTGCTAATACTTTTTCTTTTTTAATTATCTCGAAGAAGTTGGATTCTTACCATGGCAAGGCAGGATCTTGCAAGTAGTCCTCTGAACCATAATCATATAAATGTTGTTGGAAGTAGCTCTCATTTGCATCCAACCCAGCTGAGAATTCCATGACTTCATGAAATGGATGGTATTCATCTTCAGCTTCAACTTTATCATCTGGGCTCCCAAGTTCCATGGTCTTCAAAAACTTGAACCACCATGCTGATGTGGCCAAATTCATTGTGTCATTCCATTCCATCTGATGCTGCTCTCCTATCGATCTGATCTCTGCCATCTCCTCATCGTCCATGGCTGCATGCAAGCCTCCTCCAGCATCACCCCCAGCTGCAACAGTGGAGTCCATGGCATCTGCCACTGCAGTAGCCCCCACTTCCTGCTGTGATATTGGAGCTGAGGGAACTTCCTGATCAGTGGCTACAGAAAGATTGGGGAACGAGGATGATGATGGAGATGAGGATGAGTGCAGTGGTGGAGTGTTTCTGTTGTGATAAAGACTTGTTTCGAAGTTGCAAAAGTCACGAAAATTGAGATTCAGGCCTAAGGGCTGGTTTGGGAGTGTAAAATTGAGAGTGTCAGCACAAGATGGAGGAGCAAATGGGGGGGAAGCAACAGGCCAGGATAAAGGATATGGAGCAAAAGGAGGATGAGAGTAGGAAAGATTGTCTAGATAGTGACAAAAATTGGTTGTGCTTGATGGGTATACTCTAGGATTTCTCCTAGATTTGATCCTTCCTTCTTCTTGATCAAAACATGGGTGGGGGGGTGATTGAGGCTGCAGTGGGGGTGATTGTTGCTGTTGTTCTTCTTGTATTTGTTGCTGTTGCTGTTGTTTCATAGCTGCCCTGTGAAATTTAAGAGCAGTGACGATCTCTCTCCTAGCCTCAGCCATGTTAAGAAGCCTTTCTTGGTATGGCCTGCTGGTGTGGAGTCTCCTTCTAACTTGTTTTTTGTGTTGTTGAGGTTGTGGGGGCTGCTGTGCTTGGTGGGTTTCAATGGAACCGTCATCAAATTTTGCTAAATTCTGGCTATGTAAACCATCAACACTACAATCTGGGTCTTTGGGGTTCATGGGATCTTTGGTTCCTGAAGAGGTAAGTTGTTTCACTAGGCTGCGGATATAAGCACCAGAGAGATGAGTTTCCTCTTTGAGCTCACCAAGCTTATCTAATTCCACCCCTTCTTTATTTTCTTGTTTAGAAGATCGACTCCTCATCTCTTTGACTCTCAACTTAGTGTAAAAGGAAGGGTGTCTGTTGGGAAAACCATGGGTTTCCTAATACTCTGAAAGAAGGTTTACACAAATGCAGAGGCAGAGGCTGATCCGGGGTAGCCCGGAGGGCCTCATGGGTGTTATAAATGGCTGGGGTCAGTCTAGGGTTTTAAATTCTTTTGGCTGTTTTCCCTTTTTGGCAAATGACACTTGTTACCGCTTTATTACCTGCCTTTTAGGGGTAGTTAGGAGGATTGGCCTTACTATTTATCCTTTTCTTCCAACTGTAGTTACAGAGGTTTTCTTTCTCCCCCACCTCTCTCTCTCTCTCCAAAATTAATATAATAAAAAATAAGGCTATTTGGGAAACTGATATACTATTGCCATACAATTGATATAAAGTGGTAGTAAAAATCGACACTTGTAAAAGGAAAGGAGTTAGTTTTTACTGTCACGTCATTCCAATTGTATAACAATTGTATAGCAGTCAACTAAATAGTATTACTGTGTAGTAAATGGTTTGCCTCCTTTGGTTAAATCCTCTTTCCCTCCCCAAGAATTCTAACATTTCGGCTTATCTAACATTCTAGGTAGCACCTCTTTAAATCTCACTATGAGTACTGCCAAGACACTTTAAACCCTCCATCGGTTGTGCCAATGATACAACAATAGCTCAAACATAAAAAGACAATTAGAACACTACTTCATAAATAGCTGCTTATCTAAAAGGATATATTTTAAGATAAAATATCTGACATATTTGAAAAGATTATCCACAAAACCAATTAGACTGAGAATAGTCAGCATACCAAATATAAGTTAGCATGCAATATTGGACAAAAAATTGAAAAAATATGTAAATCAACCTCCCTACCAATCACTGTATGCAGACATCATCACTGGAAAAGAAGTTTTCTTTCCAGTGCCCAAATTTTATATGTATATATATATATATAAATAGCTTAAGCATCATTTGAGTAAGTATACTTCCATCAGGTAAAAGGGAAAAACATAAACCCACTGAGATTAACTTACGCATAAATTCCAGCAATTCCTAGGTGAGGGATTTCTTTGGTTATACCATATATTTGTGGATTGATCTCCTGGTTTGCTGGTGATTAGTCATACCCAGAGGGCATTTTAGGTATAGAATCATTGATGGGTATTCTAGTATCTTCCCAGAAAGTACTATGGGACCAGGCTTTATGAAACGTCAGCAAAAGCCTATGGAGACTGAGAAGAATCTCCATTACTGTTGTAACGTTTCATTTTCTTTTATTTTTATTTTTATGAGAAAGGAGAAAATTCCAATTCTTCCGTTTGAACAAATTGTTCTACATGATTTGAGTCTGTTTATGGGGCAGAAAACTTGGACCTTTGTAAACGTATTCCACGGGCATGTTAAAGACAGAAATGCTCCATACCATGCCCTCGCTTTCCACCATATATGTCATCATCAGTTCCTTTTCTGGCAGCCTCTTTCTCCCAATATCTACTCACCTCAACTTGGAGTAGATGGCTCATAAATTATTTAACAGAGCTTTCAGGCAGCAATAACAGTGAAATAAAGCTGAGGGAAAGGGAGATATTAATGCTGTAAATAAAAAATGAATCAGCCTACACATCAGACAACTAGAAATTTTTTTATATATACACAGAACTAATTATGAAATTTTATATCCAGATTTTGCAAGCTGACACTTTCTTCTTCAGTATGACAGTGAAGGAAGGACAGGATGTAGCCACTGCTGATTCAGGTAAATGAATTCTTAATACTTGTTAAACTAATGATTAAGTGATTAAATGTATCTCATCTTATCAGCTTAAGCTTATGGGATAATTGATAATTTAACATGGTATTAGAGCCCAAGGTTTTGAGTTTGAAACTTAACTCCGTCAAATCACCCTCCATTTAAAATTAAATATTCCATGTGTTGAGCTTCACCTATTAAAAGAGAGTTTAGGCTTATACGTAAAAGGGAATGTTAAACTAATGATTAAGTAATTGAATACGTCTCTTCCTATCAGTGTAAGTTTATGGGATAATTGGTGATTTAACAACACTAAAATAGGAAAGAAAGACATTACTACCCTAAGAGAATAAACTAACTAATATTAATGTAAATCAATTTTAGGTAAATTAACATTTACCTCCACATCAGTAGATTAATACAATTTAATTCAAAGTATAAAGTGATTTAGTTTTAGAGGTCATGGTATAAATGCTCCCCCAAACATCCATAGACTCAGCCATCACCTTGTCTTTGTTAATATTTCTCTTAATTATTCGTATTAAAATACAAAGAAATGGGACTAATAGAGTCAAGGATACCTAATCTTTCACATTAGAATTTAGAATTGTAGTCAATGAAATATAAATGGAGATTTTGGAGTCCCATAAGTACAGAGGTGATTTTTTTTTTTTTTTTTGCTATGAAAACTCTAGAGGAGAACGCCACAGCAATTTGGGAAGAAGAAAAGTAAAAAAAAAAAAATGATTGTGTAAAACAGTGTAACATAGACAATGACATGGCATAATTTTATTAGTTCACTAAAATGTTTCAATTTAATATAATTGTAAGGAGGTCAAAAAGTTATACACACACATATATATAGTGCAGTAGTTAAGTCCAGTTAGAGAAATATTTTTTTGATAAATAGCCCTAATACACAGGAATTATACACAAAAACTCTCTAATCAGGAAAAAAAATGAACAGAAGTTCAAGTCCAGTTAGAGAAAAATTGAATTACTTAAAAGTTTATTTTATTGCATCAGAGTATTGGACTTTTCGACCAGCTGAATGCTGCTTCAAAATTACGTTTCTCAACTATAAATCTATAACTGCCAAAAAAAGCTGCTGCAGTTCCACTACCACTGCCGTGGTCCCAGTGGATAAACAACATCTTGGCCAAGTTCAACTATCCAGTTATTATGCTAAATCTTTTCTCTTTTCTTTTTTCTTTTTTTGCTTTGTGAAGGCCGAATAGAAAACTAATTACTATTAAGATATAAAAAATGCATAGAAACCCACCATCCATATGTTGAAAGGATTATGAACATAGTTGAGTGATAAGATTAAAGTTCGATGTGCAATTCATCTAAATCTAATTTATCATTCCAATTCTAACAGTAAGACTAGACAATAAATATAATATTTTAATTAAAAATGGGGGAATAAATCGTAGTATGTGGAATCAAGACTCGAACTTAAGATCTCTAATCTGAATATGATGCAAAATTAGCAATGGTGCTAAAAACTTAAATTGATTAAAAAAAAAAAAATCATTCAATTAATATTCTAAACACGCATTATACAAGTGCTGATTTAGGAGTGAGATTCATCCCTCCCTCCTATGATATAGTGGAGCAAATTATTAAACTCTATCCTTTGATATTTTTTCAAGCCATCACTGTCCCTTCCCCTCAAGTTGTTTAGCGTTTTTCATCCTCTGATGCAGATTGTATCATAGAAGTTCGCATGACTTCCAGCGATCAAAGAAATTGAAATAAATAGCTGCTGGGCTCACTTCAAACAACTGTGCTGTAGCATTCACATGGGCACAGTTTTCTTTGTATGTAATGTTACTTTCGAATTCATTTATCGTATTCATTTCACACCGGCGTTGCGTGTTTTAATTGGCTATTTTTTTAAGTGGCTGGAATGTAAAATCACTTAAAACACGTTACATCAGCCAGTGAAATAGGTGTGAAAAGTAAAATTACTCTTTCTTCTAAAGAGGATAAAAAGTATTTTGGTTCTAATATGTTCTTATAGAATTAAAAATCTCTATTTTTAGGAATCCATATTGATTAAGGATTAAGTAATTTCATTTATAATAAGAGTAATGTTATTTAGTAGACTCTTATACAATTGTCATTGTGTTTTAGTGAATAAAATTTTTACAGCAAGGCTTTTCTCATTCTTCCAACTTTTAGTATTATTTTGAATAAGTCAATTGTTGATGTTTTTATTATTGAGAAATGTTATTTATGGATAGAGTTTTCTTCAAATTGAATTGTAAGAACTTCTACTAACTCAGTCTATAAAATGTCGTGTGTTTCTTGAGCATGTGAAAAACAAATGTTTTTTTAATAACAACAACAAACAAAGTTAGAAGAGATTTTATTTAAAAAACAAATGTTTCTCACATATTTAATTTTTTTTTTTTAAAAAAAAGTTCTCTTTGCATGCAAAAAGACAACTGCCATCTTTATGGACTAGGTTGGAGGTTGGAGGTTGGAGGAGTTCCCTCCAACCCATTTTGGAAGAATCTTTATCTTGGAAAAAGAGCATTAAAATTTCATTTGTAAATTTTTGTGTTTTCAAGGATGGGTTTTTGCTCTTTTTAGAGTAAAAAGTCAAATAGATATTTTTGAAGTTTTTTTTATCAAACAAACTAAAAATTTTCTTTTGGTACAATTTTTTAGATGCTTAAAGTATTTTTAAAGCTCCTTAACGCAATTTCAAACAGACAGATAGTACGTTATCGTACTATTATCATCCAACTTGACAATATTAGTCTAATCAATGGCGGATGTTTACTGCCTGCCATTCTAGGTATTATTGTAAATGAATTAATAGGTCTAAAGAAGGATTTCACTTGTAATATTTGGTGGACAAATCGATGGATTCAAGATCATTTATATTTTCTTTTGCAAGATTCAATTTTCCTACAGGCTTCCCGGTTACCAACTGAAGCAGAAAAAAAATATTTATGTGCACATATAGAAAGAGAAATATGTAATAATTTGGATAAAAGTAACAGAAATTATAATTAGATTGCAAGTGAGAGAAAAAGAGAGGAGAAGAAGGGAAAGAGAAACATGCCTCTTTGTGGTTTGAGTTTGGATAATATCAAAGGTGGATTGATGGATATGGACTGGTTTCTGATAAAACCAAAACCGAGCAGCCGGCTTCCACCAATCCCATGGCGTGCGCAGGTGCAGCTGCCCCCCCTCTTTACCCTTTCAGATAAAATGCCTTTTGACGAATCGCATCCGTCCAACCCTTCCAACACATTCATATCTCTATCTCTCTCTCTCTCTCTCTCTCTCTCTCCACCTTCGGATTCCGTTCACACTGTTGTAGCTTGTATTTGTGGGAGAGAAATAAATTTAAAAATAAATAAATAAAAAAGGCTTTACAACAGAAATGGCAGGAAAGAAACTCACGTCGCACTCGCACAATTGATTCGACTAATCAGTTTTCTCTGCACTCAGACCCTGCAGGCCTGCCTCCTCATACGTCTCTTTATTTCTCTATTTACATTAGGCCTGCCGGTCAGCCCGCCGGTCAGCCCCACTAATTAACTTCCTTTTCTATGTATGGTACTTTTAGAGCAAGATGGATAAGACCACCTGCGTGTGATTTGGCTCCATTCAACTCCGTTAAACTTGTTTGGATTTAGGTTCAAATAATAAAGGGATAAATGTAAAATTGATCCTTAATTAACTTAAATTACAAATCACTTCACATAACAAATTTGATTTAATAAATGCATAATTTATAGGTCCTTCTAGTTAGCTTAAATTACAAATTACTCTCTATAGTATAAAAAACAATTTATATGTCCTCAAGGTACGCCAAAATAATAGTTTACTTTCTAAAATCAATTTTCGTTAAGCAACTTAACAGAATCTGTTACTTTGTCACATCATACTACTACAGTAAACTAATAATCTCTTCTGTTGGTGCATTTTTTGGTCCAACAGTCTCCGATTGGTGAGATTCGCACGTTTTTCGTGTTCTTCTCGGAGTCTTCGATCTTCAATTTCGTTGGTCTTCATGCTCCTTTAATTCCTGTAAAATAGTAGCACGCGTTAAGAGGATGCGCCGGGTGGTGGCTGGTCGTACCTCCTCCAATGCTTAAGTCAGTGGATGTATAAACTCAGTATAAAGCTTAGTAGTGTATGAATCATATACCTTAGGTTTGATAATCAATATTTATTTATAGAGTTGATAATCCGAAGCTGGAAATGGCAAATAGGCGGAGGATCCATGATATAAGAATAACTGACAGGTGAATTAATAACCTTGTCCCCCAACCGTTAAGGTCTATGTGAAACTGCTCCCATAATCAATGAGTATCCGAAGATATGTGTAACCGTCAATGTGATCAATGCCTACCCATTCTTGTAATTATGATATTCCTTGTCATTAATGATTAGACTGTTACGAACGAAATATGCGCTCCTAGTCATTAATTTGGCGGTTACGAACGAGATATATGCTTGAATGTTAATCCTGAATTTTCTCTTGGCTTTTGATATTTGACCTGTATTTTTGATGTATAACAGTTACCCCCCAAATTCCTTTTATCCAAGGAACTTGGATAAAGGGAATTTTAGCATGTCTTGGGGATTCCATAGCCTGTTCCACCCAAGACCTGAGGATAAAAACCGAGACTCGAAGGTGGAAATCAAGACCCAAGGGTGAGAATTGGAACCCGAGGACAAAAACCGAGACCCTTTCTTCAAGACTTGGTCGAAAAACCAAGTAATCACCTTTTTTGACCTAAGGGTAAAACCAACCCAATGATAGAAACCAATCATCTTCAATATCCGAGGGTTGAATCCGAAACCCGAGGATAAGGGATTCAACCCTCGGATAACTGATCGTATCAAAAATAATACTCGCAAGTGTACGAATCGTGTGCAGTAAAGTGCGCGTGAAAATGCGAGGTCGAACCACAGAGAACGGCGTTTTGTAAATAAAAACTAATACAACTCCTAAATTAAACGTATCTTAACCTAGCCCCAAAGAGGATTGATTTTGAATAATTTAAAAGTGCAGAAATAAAATTAAACTGAAAACTATAGGGATAAAAGTAACTAAGGCTAAAGATGAACCTCACCCAATAAGAATAAGCTAAATACATTAAACACTCATTCTCCGTTTTTTAAACTTTAAACCCTTCAACACACTCTATTGTAGTAATTGACACAAGTCAAGCCGAATAATGTGTTTACCGTTAAGGAGCGACAATGAGTATTGATTATGGATAAAATCATCCACTGTATCCTTGGATCACAGTGGATATTGAATCACAACCAAACACTCGTTGTGCACCCGGCTTGGAACACATCACCGGATGACTATCAATGCATCAACAACACACAACCATTCAATTATTTGTCACAGAAATTAAATGACGAATGCGGAATTAAATAACGGAAAATAAGCATAAAATGTAAAAGCAAGAAATTTAAACTAAGGGTGAGGCTTCATCTTCAACCTAAGTTGAAGATTTTAGCCACCCATTGAATAATAAAGCATAAATGAATTGAAATAATGCATTAAAATTAAATTAAAAGAAAAGTTTACAACTAAAAGGGGCGGAGCAATGCAAACAGTAGCAAAATGCTCTCAAAAACGCCCCAAAGGAATTGTGTGTTCGACCAAATGGCCTTGGGTCCTATTTATAGGC
>VIBQ01000032.1:155776-264344 GCA_006937295.1 Carpinus fangiana | reverse complement strand
TCTCTCTCTCTCATATATTTACTTTTAATTCTGCATTTACTTTCATGCACTAAAATTCACAATCAATCAAAACTCTTTTAATTAATTAGGTTAAATTTAGTCTTTAGAATTTAATAACGAAACCCCCACAGTCCTTGAGGTTCGACACCCTTTCTATAGCCGTATCCTACAAAGATTCGTCCTATTGCGAGTGGTTAATTTTATTATTGATATTTTGGTCAACAAATTACCACATCATCTCCCTTTCCGAGAACGATTTGTTCTTTATTGTTTTTGTCAATGGTTGTCTCCCTTTATTCCTGAAAACAGTTTGAGACTTTTTCGAGGATGTTGCTTTGTTCCCTTCCCGAGGATGAAATCCCAGCCATCCTTTTGAATCCGAGGATGGAAAATCCGATGATGAAAGCTCGACCACTCTTTTGAATCCGAGGGTGAGAAAATCCAAGGATAAAAGCTTGACCACCCCTTTAAATCCAAGGGTGAAAAAATCCGAGGATGAAAGCTTAACCACACTTTTGAATCCGAGGGTGGAAAAATCCTAGGATGAAAACCTGACCACCCTTATGAATTTGAGGGTGAAAAAAATCAAAGGATGAAAGAATCTGACCATCTTGCCTTTGACCAACTAGTTATGATCATTCATACTTGGAGAATGGTGAATCCAGATGACAAATCCCATATTTTAATGCATTTATTAACATTAGAGAAATTGATGTGTAAAAATATACAATTTATAGGATTTGCAATTGGGTGTGAATTTTTCTCCTCACGTATGTTCTTCAATATAAATTAACGAGATGAGCAGGAAAACTTATCTCATTGTCAAGATGTAGGCTAACATTGATTTGGTGTTGTTGGGCATAGTTGACATGCATGAAAATACGTCCGTGCAGATTTGTCTTGGAGCAAAGATTTTTGTGGAAGAAAAATCATCGGCCGATATGAACGTGTGATCATCACAATTACGGATTTTTAATTTTGCAAGAATGAATAGTCGTTCCGACAGACGGCACCAAACTGTTAATGCAATTTTTGGTATGGTGGACTCCAAGGACAAAACGACATCGCCTGGTACGGCTATTCCTTGTATCTTGCAAAATAAAGCACTCATCGAGTGTTGGCCAGTCGTACCTCCTCCAATGCCTAAGTTAGTGTTTGTATGAGCTTAGAGTAAAGCTTAGTGTGTATCAAAGATCTCCCTGTCTTCTTTGGAATGAGGCCTTTTATAGATATCTGCATGGAGGCATTAATGATGACCAAGTGGAAGATCTGGGATTCGGGCGTAACGCCTGGAGGAGTTAATATTCTTGTCTTATGCTAGTTACGATTAGGTATGAAATCGCTACTGTCATTTAGTAGGGCTCCGAGGATGGTGCATAACCGTAAAAGGCTATTTATGTGCAAACTGTAATCGTCCCAAAGATCATGACCTAATCCGATCGCACGGATTGGGGAGCTTTAATGTGATAGCGGTTGCATATGGAGTCATGCTACATCGTGGTCAGTCTCGGTGATATCATCAGAACTGACCTGGTTGGTTGAGCCCAAATAATGGGATAAAACCTTGCTTGGCAGCCCATTTGGTGTATACAGCCCTTTAATTACTGGACCTCGGATCCATATGTGATGGGCTTTGGGGCCCAATGACTTGGGCCAAAAGATATGGGTGTAACAATTAATTCTCGGGAGCACCACATTGTATCCCGTAAGTGAAGCAAATCAATGGCCACCTCCAGCGCCTCACGCCATTGGAGATAGAGAACGGGAGATAGAGAACGGATCGCCTCCTTGAATGCACAGGTAGCCTGGTTGGTGCAGCAAAATGAAGAGCTCCTCCTCCGGATACTAGAGAAACTCATTCGGAACTCAATCCAAACGAACATTCGAAGGAGCGAGAGAATTAGAACCACGCCTTTGGTGATCGAGGCCATGAAGAAGAAAGCCAAGGTCGTCGACAAAATGGCAACCAAGGTGACAACAGTTGCGTAGAGCTTAATGAGCGGGTTAACACCAAGGAAAGCGAAAAGCCCAAAAAACTGGCGACAACCACCTAGCAGAGCGAGGTGGATGAAGCGTTGGCGGAGCTGAAGATGAAGATGACCACCATGGAAAAGAAAGAAAAACATAAAGCAGCTGTAGTAAGCAAACTTTTTGTGGGAACGGAGACACCCTTCAACAAGCAAGTGGTTGAGTACCTACTTCCCAACAAATTCAAATCGCCACAAATTCCAAGCTACAATGGATTCGGCGATCCAACGGAGCATCTAGAAAATTACTGGATGCACTTGGCATTGCACGCCACGCTCGATGAGATTGCATGTCAAGCATTCCCCACAACGCTCTCGGGAAATGCTAGGGAATGGTTTTGAAGCCTGATGCCTAACTCGATCAACACTTTTGAGGATTTAGCCTGGACTTTCCTCACTCATTTCCTCGGGTCCCGAGAACAGAAGAAGCCTTCCAGCTATCTCCTGACACTTGATGTACACAAATAAAAGTACTCGCAATAGCACGAGTCGTTTGTAGTACAGCTTGTGCAAGTGCGAGGTCGATCCACAGAGAATTGCGTTGCGAAAATCAATTCCTATCTAAATCAATTATATCTTAACCTAGTTTCGAATTGTGTGGTGCAAAAAGATAAATTAAGTAAAAACGAAATTGCTTAAATAATAAAACAACACTAAGGTTTTCAGAATCCACATCACCAAATCAAAGACACACATTCTCACGCTTAGTTCATACATCCGACAGACAATTAAACCATATATATGTTCTATTGTTCCTATTGAAAGATTCAATGAATCCATCTGTATTTACGAAAGACAATGCATATCAAATTTAGTTCAAAAGATCCAATGTATCCATGCTTTGCACAAAAGACAATGGATATCCAAAGTAAATCAAAAGATGCAATGTATCCGTTAGATGAAACACAATGAATATCCAACTTTGGCACAATCAATCACAATTTTGTCACATAATTGAATTGAAACGAACATACATTACGTAAATGACGGAATTGTACGAACAAATTATAAAAACATGTAAACAAATCAATGGTGAGGCTTCATCTTCAACCTTAGTTGATGATTTAGCCTCTAATGACAAAAGAAATCAAAAGAAAACTAAATTTCATTACTAAAAATAACAAACTTACAAAAGAATCGGAGTTCCAAGCTCTTAAAATTCAGAAAAACGTGAAAACGACCAAGAACGGCACCCCCGGCGCGTCTCCCCTCGTTTATAATTAAAAAAAATTATATTTATAAGCTAAATTTAGGGTTTCAACATTGCCAGGTCGGCCGAGTGCGCTCGATCGCACTTAGGTGCGATCGATCGCACTCGTGCATGAATTTCTGCATCTGATGGGCACACGTGCGATCGATCGCACATACTTCAGATTTGGCCAAATATTATGAAATATGATTTTGTAGATCTTTGTGTTAGCTTTCCAAAGACACCAAGATCACCCCAATCGAAGTTCTACAACTCTAGATATGGCCGTTTTGGTGGGACTCGTCTGGTGCAAATCATCGCTCGACTCAATTTTGCTGCCAAAGCTCCCCGAACTGTTTTAAGCCCCAGATTTAATGGCATTAGCCCTAAATGCAACATAGCAACCTGCAAAACACTAAAACACCAAAACTAACCAAAACATTAGAAAAAGACACGGCTAAGAGCTTAACAAATATAAGTTAAAGGGCCCAAATATACAATATTAAGCACTCATCAAATACCCCCAAACTTACATTTTTGCTAGTCCCTTAGCAAAACAAAATGAAAAACTCAACGAAAAACAAGAAACATAAGTCCGCTATCTTGGGAGAAACGGTTGCATTTAGCATATGCAACAAGCCTTTTAAACCCCTAGAAATTCCCTAGAGGACGAGTAAAGTCTCGTGAGGGTTTTCCATGAATGACACCTACAAACATTTTATTAGCACTACGTTATTGACAAACAATGTCTTTCACAAAAACATATGGTTCATACATCATTAGCAAATTTAACAAGTCGAACATACAAACCACATCATCCAGGCATCCAAACACCATTCAACTCACGGCTGGAGAATTGAGACAACACATGCTCAAAGAAGTGAAAAGTGAACTAACACAAGGTCATGGGGTTTCAATCATTCTCAAAGAAAATGTGCACCCAAAAATTCATAGGACTGCACTATGATGAAAACAACCGAGGCTTGAATTTTTTTTTTTTTTTTTTTTCATTCATTTTTTATGTAGGCTGTGCAATGTTTTACTCCCTTAAGCTTCTAAATGACTTATGTAATGAGTGTTGGGCCAGTGACTCCCAAACCAGGTGGCTTTAGGGCACTAGATGTAAAGACATCCCTAAGGGCTTAATTACTCAAGTCAAAAAGAGCTACGAAGCCTAACTAGCCATACAATCATTCAGCTAGAATTTCTCATCTTTTTACACGAACACTCATTGCTTGGTGAGGCAAGATGTCCGGTTACTCAATGAGAATCTCGACTTATTGTGATTTTTTTTTTTTTTTTTTAAAAAAAAAGCCAAGGTTTTCCTCACCACATCAACCCACAAATCTCTAGAGACATACTCCCTTTAATTCAAATCTCATGCCCCACTGACCCTAATGCTAGTGTGCATGTGAAAAATATGTCCAACATGTGGAGTCTCTCTAATCCAACATATGAGTCAAATACTGGGATTTCTAATGATATGCAGTATTCAAACATGTTAAACACACCAATGACATGCAATCCACAGTTATGATGTTCAGCCATGCCAATCAACAACATAGCAATTTTTCTTTTTATTATTTTTTATTATTTTTTTTATTTTTTAGAGACAAAAACAAACAAAACAAACCAAAAAGACAGTGTGTTTTCCACACCCCCAAACTTAGATGACACATTGTCCCCAATGTGTCAAGAGATACAATACCGTGGAGTGAGGAACCGAAGTGTGCAAAGGTCAGGGCATCCCCCAAACTTGAACACCAAAACACCTGTCAACAACTAACAACAATCTTTTCTTACAGGAACAAATATTAAAAGGTTAATTGTTGTTAGAAACAAAAAATAAAATAACAAGAAATAAAATGAAAATAAGGAAAAAGACTCAAAAATAAAGTGCGAAAAAAAATAAAAATAAAAATAAAATAAAATACCACACTTTCCTCGATCATTTGGGTGTCCAATCAATCCCTTCCACCCTCTCTTTTTCAAGAGAATGTAGCCTTCTCCAAGTTTCAGTACTTCCCTTATATCGTCAAGGCTCCATTCTTTCGCTTGAAATCTGTTGGGGATAGATTTACAAAATTTTGGCCTCGCATGATGTTCAAAAATGTTTTCCCAGCCATGCACTATGTCTATCTCCCAAAAAGAATCAATGATTCTCTCTCTTGTAACTATGAACTTCTCATTGTGAATCTCAAGAGGGAAATGGATGAGGGAATGAGCTTCAGTACTCACTTCCTTGTCATTGGACACATTTGGATTATTCGGGGGCTCTATGTGTTCAACCTGCTCCTCTTTTCCTTCCTCCTCATACTTATCAACAATGAAAGGCTTGGCTGCAGATGAAGATGATTTAGGGGATGATATCTCAGTGGTTTCCCCATTTTCAATTCGCATCTTAGGAGTAGAGTCCAATAAGGCCTCAGCTTGCTTATGTATCATGTCAAGATCCAAATCGAATTCAAACAGAGCAAAACACTCTCCCAAAGGATCCTCCAGACTTGGCTCACTAGAAGTCTTAACTTGCTCAAGGAACTTGTCACGATCTAGATTGCATTCGGACTGAGCAAAGCACTCTTCCAACGGATCCTCCAAACTTGGCTCACTAAACATCATAGCTTGCTTGAGGAGCTTATCAAGATCCAGGTCATATCCAATTTGATCAAAAGGCTCTCCCAATGGATCCTCAAGACTTGGCTCATTAAAAGTCTCAGCATGATCAAGTAGCTTGTCCAGGTCTAGGTCACCTCCAAATTGATCAAAGCACTCTTCCAATGGATCCTCAAGACTTGGCTCACAAAAAATCTCCTCAACAGTTTCTTCATTCCCAAGTGTGCTGGTGGCTTGGACATGCTCATGATAAGAATTGCTAGAAGCATCCTCATCAATCATGTATTGCTCTCGCGCCATCTTCTGACTTTGAAGCTCCTCTTCCTCGATTCTGTTGAATTTAGCAACTAGATGACCAAGTTGTCCTTTCAACCTTGCAATTGCTTCTGTGTTGGCCATGGCTGCGTCCTTGATTTCATGTATGGATTGGGAGTTGACCATGGTGGCTTCTTTAATCTCTTGCAAGATTTGGTTATTAGACTGTATGAAGGCTTTGAAAGTGTCTTCCAAGGATGAATCTCGAGGAGGAGGATTGTAGGATGAAGGGGTAGAAAATTGATTGTCGAACTGCGGATATTCAGACTGGTGCAGTTCATCAACTTGGGGAGCACAATTTCTAGTAGCATGAGCTTGCCACGAGAAATTGGAGTGGTTGCTCCAGTCTGGGGTATAGAAATTGGAATTTGATTCAGACCTCAGACTGAAAAAATTGGTGTTCATCTGCTTATGTGAAAAATTGGAATATTGTCCCCAGGATGGACAATTGCTAGAACTATGACATGGACTGAAGCAGTATGAACATGGTCCATGTGGGTAAAAATTCTGAAGGTATTTTGTAGGATTTGGCATCCTACCACTTTGAGAAGCATAAAAATTACCAAACGAAAAATTCATGCTTCACCCTCACTATTTAGCATGCCCCCACACAAAAGTAAAATAAAATAAAATATCTGATTTTTTTTTTTCGACAATAGAATAATAATAAATGCAGAAATAAAAATAAAAATATAAAACACAAAATGACAAAAAGAATTTGCAATTTTTTTTTTTTTTTTTTACTTAGCTGCTTCAGGTCCGTTGAGGCTGATGTCTGGAAGTGCGCTTGAGCGCAAGTAAGTGAGATCGAGCGCAAGTGTGCAATGCGTAAGAGCGCAGGCGCAGGATGGATCGATCGCTTGTTGCCCGTGTGCTTGAGTGCGCTCGAGCGTAAGTGTAGTGCGATCGATCGCACTGGCAAGGACTGTTTTTCCGAAACTGCAACAGAACTTAAAAACAACCAATTTTTTTTTTTTTTTTTTTAGAAATGTAGAAACAAATAAAATAAAATCAAAGTTGCAAAAAGAAAAATAATATAAAAGTGCTAATTATAACTAGTAGAAAAATAAAATCAATTTAAACAAAAATTAATTTTCACGAACAAACAATTCCCCGGCAATGTCGCCAAAATTTGATGTACACAAATAAAAGTACTCGCAATAGCACGAGTCGTTTGTAGTACAGCTTGTGCAAGTGCGAGGTCGATCCACAGAGAATTGCGTTGCGAAAATCAATTCTTATCTAAATCAATTATATCTTAACCTAGTTTCGAATTGTGTGGTGCAAAAAGATAAATTAAGTAAAAACGAAATTGCTTAAATAATAAAACAACACTAAGGTTTTCAGAATCCACATCACCAAATCAAAGACACACATTCTCATGCTTAGTTCATACATCCGACAGACAATGAAACCATATATATGTTCTATTGTTCCTATTGAAAGATTCAATGAATCCATCTGTATTTACGAAAGACAATGCATATCAAATTTAGTTCAAAAGATCCAATGTATCCATGCTTTGCACAAAAGACAATGGATATCCAAAGTAAATCAAAAGATGCAATGTATCCGTTAGATAAAACACAATGAATATCCAACTTTGGCACAATCAATCACAATTTTGTAACATAATTGAATTGAAACGAACATACATTACGTAAATGACGGAATTGTACGAACAAATTATAAAAACATGTAAACAAATCAATGGTGAGGCTTCATCTTCAACCTTAGTTGATGATTTAGCCTCTCATGACAAAAGAAATCAAAAGAAAACTAAATTTTATTACTAAAAATAACAAACTTACAAAAGAATCGGAGTTCCAAGCTTTAAAAACTCAGAAAAATGTGAAAACGACCAAGAACGGCACCCCCGGCGCGTCTCCCCCCGTTTACAATTAAAAAAAATTATATTTATAAGCTAAATTTAGGGTTTCAACGTTGCCAGGTCGGCCGAGTGCACTCGATCGCACTTAGGTACGATCGATCGCACTCGTGCATGAATTTTTGCATCTGATGGGCACACGTGCGATGGATCGCACTCGATGTGCGTTCGATCGCACATACTTCAGATTTGTCCAAATCTTATGAAATATGATTTTGTAGATCCTCATGTTAGCTTTCCAAAGACACCAAGATCACCCCAATCGGAGTTCTACAACTCTAGATATGGCCGTTTTGGTGGGAGTCGTCGGGTGCAAATCATCGCTCGACTCAATTTTGCTGCCAAAGCTCCCCAAACTGTTTTAAGCCCCAGATTTAATGGAATTAGCCCCAAATGCAACATAGCAACCTGCAAAACACTAAAACACCAAAACTAACTAAAACATTAGAAAAAGACACGGCTAAGAGCTTAACAAATATAAGTTAAAGGGCTCAAATATATAATATTAAGCACTGATCAACACTCCACCAAAAAGAAGGCGAAAGCTTGAAGGAATTCACGATTCGGATCAATACCGAGAAGCTGAAGGTAAAGGACCCCGATAAGGGTGTAATTTTTTCAGCTATCTACAATGGCATATCTCCTTACGAGCCTATGGCGTGAAAGATTGCGTGTAGGCAAGCATAAAACCTCCAAGAGTTATTGGATAAAGTGAAGATATTCATCAATGAAGAGGAGACATTGAAAGCTATGAAGCTTGCGAGGAAAGCACCAAAAAGCCCGAGGAAAAGAAGAAAAAGGATCAACCTCGGCTGGCTGACCCTACCCGAAAGAAGCTCAGCTACTACAACTTCCATCCCCTGAATGCTAGTATCTCCAAAGTACTGATGGAGATAAAGAGAGATCCGGAGTACCGAAGGCCTCCAAAGATACCCAGAGTCCCTCCAAACTAGAACTCGAACAAGTACTGCGAGTTCCATGAACCTAACAGCCATTACACAGAAGGATGTATAGCACTGAGGCAGCTCATAGAGAAGTTCATCAAGAACATGAAGCTAGTTCGATTCTTGGGGGAATAGAGAAGAGCAGCTGCACCAGGAGGAGATTATGTGCGGGAAGTTAACTATCACGACCAACAAAATACTTGACACCAGGAGCGGTAGAGAAGTAGAAGTCCAAGCTAAGGAGGTCAGTATGGGAATCCTCATGAAGATCAAGGAAGGCAAGAAGAGTACAGACGAAGATGCGCCCCACCTGCCCCGAAAGAACAAAACCAAGCAAACATCCCTGAAATCCACACTATCATTGGGGGATTTGATGGCGGAGGAGAATCAAATAGAGCGAGAAAGGCTTACGCCAGACAAGCAGGAGGTTCTTACGAGGTCTATGCGACAAGTAGACCTATGAAGCAGACAAGGAGGAATCCGATGGTCATCGGATTCTCGGATGAAGATTATGTGGGCGTATTACAATTGCATACAAACACTTTAGTGGTCACGCTAATCGTAGCAAATCACAATGTCCATCGCATCTTAGTGGGAGCTAAGTGGACATTTTGTATTGGTCCGCCTTCAATAAGCTGGATTTGGGACAGGAGAAAATCGTGCCGACCAGCTATCCCCTTATGGAATTTATAGGGTAACAAGTACAGCCGCTTGGGTCAATCGAACTACCGGTCACTGGGACCTATCCAAGGCAAGCCAACATCATGGTACGCTTTCTTTTAGTCGATTGACCGTCGGCTTATAATGCCATCGTTGGAAGAATAATTGATGTACCAAAAATAAAAGTACTCACAATAGCATGAGTCGTTTGCAATAAAGTGTTGTGCAAGTGCGAGGTCGATCTACAGGGAATTGCGTTTGTAACAATCAATTTTCTATATAAATAAATTTTATCTTAACCTAGTTCTGAAGTTCGAAAGGCTTGTCGTGCAAAATGAACATAAGTTGAAAATGAAATTAATTAAACAAATAATAAAAATGACACTAAGGTTTTTAGAATTCACCTCCTCAAATCAAAATTCAAGCTCTCATGTTTTGTTCATAAATCCATCAAGAATTAAAACCCAAAGCATTTTCTATTGTTTTTATAAAATCTTATTGAAAGATTCGATGAATCCAACTCTATTACGAAAGACAACGAATATCCAATTGAGATCAAAAGATCTAATGTATCCGTTTGAACAATGAAAGACAATGAATATCCAATTTCAATCAAAAGATTCAGTATATCCGTTGGATGAAACACAGCGAATATCCAATGTTTTAACAATTCTATAAAAAACAGTCATTACAAGTTTTGTCACACAACTAGATTGAAACAAAAACACTTCATATTAAAGATGGAATTGTACGAAACAAAAACATGAGAAATAAAAAACTAATCAATGATGAGGCTTCATCTTCAACCTTAGTTGAAGGTTTTAGCCTCTCATGATAACAAAAGACATAAACAAATCCATTGAAATCATCAAGAAACAAAAACTTACAAAGAAAAGCGTTCACAAAGACCTAGGCACGACAAAAGTCGTGTTTCTGCTCTCTACGGCACCTCCCAACGTAGGGTTACAAAAGAAAAGAATGATATAAATAATAAAAAAATAGGGTTTTCTCGCGTGTTGCCAGATTAGCTCGAGTGCGCTCGAGCGCGTACGGGTCTTCAAGGTCCTTGCGGCGCGGCACTTAACGATGACGCTAGGGTTTCAGCTGACGTCGGCATGCGCTCAATCGCGCCTCTTAGGCTCGAGCGCAGATGCACTCAATCACAGCACTTATGCGGTCGATCACACAGTCAGGGAAACTCTTATATCCTTTTGTGCTTATTTTCCACCCTTTAGCCGCATTCTTATGTCAGTGACCTGCAACACACTAAGACACCAAAAACTAACAAAATCATTTGAAAATGACACAGCTAAGAGCTTGACAAATATAAGTTAAGGGGCCCAAATATGCAATATTTGGCACTCATCAAATACCCCCAAGCTTACATTTTGCTAGTCCCTTAGCAAAACAAAATGAAAAATACAAGAAACATAAGTCCGTTGTTGTGAGAGAAACGGTTGCATTTAGCATATGCAACAAGCCTTTTAAACCCCTAGGGATTCCCTAGAGGACGAGTGAAGTCTCATGAGGGTTTCCAGGAATGACACCCACAAACATTTATTAGCACTATGTTATTGACAGACAAAGCCTTTCACTTAACACATGGTTTATACATCATTAGCAAATTTAACAAGTCGAACATACAAACCACATCATCCAGGCATCCAAATACCATTCAACTCATGGTTGGAAAATTGAGACAACACATGCTCCAAGAAGTGAAAAGTGAACTAGCACAAGGTCATGGGGTTTCAATTATTCTCAAAGAAAATGTGCACCCAAAAATTCATAGGACTGCACTATGATGAAAACAACCAAGGCTTGATTTTTTTTATTTTTTATTTTTTTTGTGTAGGTTGTGCAATGCTTGGCTCCCTTAAGCTTCTAAATGACTTATGTAATGAGTGTTGGGCCAGTAACTCCCAAACCAGATGGCTTTAGGTCATTAGATGTTGAGACATCCCTAAGGGCTTAATTACTCAAGTCAAAAAGAGCTACGAAGCCTAACTAGCCATACAATCACTCAGCTGGACTTTCTCATCTTTTTACGCGAACACTCACTGCTTGGTGAGGCAAGAGGTCCGGTTACTTGACGAGAAGCTCAACTTATGATTTTTTTTTTCAAAGCCAAGGTTTTCCTCACCACATCAACCTACAAATCTCCAGAGCCACACTCCCCTTAAGTCAAATCTCATACCCCACAGACCCTAATGCTAGTGTGCATGTGAAGAATCAATCAAACACGCGGAGTCTCTCTAAACCAACATGTGAGTTAAACACAGAGATTTTTAATGATATGCAGTGTTCAAACAAGTTAAACACACCAATGACATGCAATCCACATTTATGATGTTCAGTCATGCCCAATCAACAACACAGCAAATTTTTAGTTTTTTATTTTTTATATTTTTTATTTTTTATTTTTTACAAGAAAGCAAAAGACAACAATGTCTACCCCACCCCCAAACTAAAATGACACATTATCCCCAATGTGTCTGGATTCAATACCAGATGGCCGGTGTAAGTCGGGTGTAAAATAGGAAAGCGCTCTCCCAAACTTGAATAGTAGACAGATTTCCTGAAAAACACAATAACAACAAAAAAAAATAGGAACACCAAATCAAATGACAACAAAAACTAAATGGAACAATGGGTTGCCTCCCATAAGCGCTGAGTTTACAGTCTTCAGCCAGACTTTCTATGGTAGGTGTGTTGCATGATCTAAACGGCATGTGACAACAAGCAAACACACCAAAGGCAGATGTGAGAGTGGTGTTCTCTTGCTTGCCGGGATCCAAAGTAACGTGGTTGTAACTGGAGTAACCATCAAACACAGAGTAGTAAGAATATCCAGCTGATCGTGCCACCAATGGATCAATGAATGGGGAAGGGAAGTGATCTTTCCTTGTGATGGCCTTCAACTTGCTGTTATGAATGCACCTTGGCCATCCTTTATGAACAGGAGTTTGGAACAACTCGTTATCCTTTTTCCTCCCCATGGTCACACTTGGCCACCTAGGCCACACATGAATGGGTCCAACCCATTTACTCTCAGAAATCAACTCGGGAAGCTCAACTGCTGATGAATATGGTGTGGGGAATGATAACTCAGTGGTTTCCCCACATTTTGCGTGCAACTCAGGAACGGGATCCAAAATGGCCTCAGCTTGATCAACTAATTCCTCAAAATCCACATCATATCCTAATTGAGCAAAACTTTCTAGCACAGTGTCCTCCAAACTTGGCTCGCCTACACCCCTAGCTGGCTCAAGTAACCCTTTGCAATCCATGTCTTCTCCATGCTAAGCAAAACACTTCATCTCAAGATCCTTAATACTAGGCTCATGCATAAGTCCAGTCTGCTGAAGTAGCTCACCAATATCAAGAACACAGCCAGATGGTGCAAAACACTCTATCTTATGGTCCTCCAAGCTAGCCTCATATGAAACACCATCTTGCCCAAGTAGCCTATCAAGGTCTAGGTCATTTTCATCTTGAGTAAAACACTATACCTCATGATCCTCCAAGCTAGACTCATTTTCGCCCTCATCAGTGATCTCTTCAATCAAACACACCTGGTGAACCTCATCATAATCAAGTGGCTGCTTATTGATGTCAAATATGTTGAGCTCCACTGTCATATTTCCAAATGAGATTTTCATCACCCCCGTCCTGCAGTTTATCAGGGCGTTAGCCGTAGCTAAGAAAGGTCGCTCTAAAATAACTGGAATCTGGCTCTCAACATTATGCACCGGTCCTGTGTCTATCACTATGAAGTCCACAGGGAAATAAAACTTGTCAACTTTGATCAATACGTCCTCAATTATTCCCCGTGGTCTCTTCACCGATCTTTCAGCCAATTAGAGTGTCATAGAAGTGGGTTTCAATTCTCCCAACCCCAGCTATAGATAAACTGAATAAGGGAGGAGATTCACACTTGCACCCAGATCCAACAATGCCCTTTCTATCTGATTGGTTCCTATCCTGCAAGAAATGGTTGGCCACCCATGGTCCTTATACTTAATGGGCAACTTGCGCTAGAGGATGGAACTCACTTGCTCGGTCAAGAATGCTTTCTTTGGGATGTTATTCTTCCTGTTGACCATGACCAAATCCTTTAAGAATTTAGCATATGATGGCACTTGCTGAATTGCATCAAAAAACGGGATGTTTATTTGAACCTGCTTAAACACCTCCAAAATTTTAGCAAATTGTGCATATTTCTTCTGAGCTCTCAATCTCTTTGGGTATGGAGCTTTTGGAATAAATGACCTATGAGGCTCCTCAACAGTGGGTATTGCTCTAGAAGGCTCAACTTCTCCCTCCTTATCTCTGCCACTCTTTTTACCTTGCGGCACAACCGGGTCTTCTTCTTCTTGGCCAACTTTATTGTCCACTTGTCTCCCCAACCTAAGTGTGACAATGGATTGCACTTGTTGATGCCCGTGCGAAGAATTTGTAGAATTTTTGATTGTGAGTGCCTTAGGATTGGGCACGGGCTGGCTTGGGAATGTCCCCTTTTCTCTCTCACCTAAATGATTTGCTATTTATCCAATCTGGCTCTCTACCTTTGCGATAGCTTGGGTGTTGACCATAGTTGCATTCTTTACCTCCTGTATAGCTTGACTATTGATCATCATGGACTTCTGGAGCTCTTGCATTAGCTGACCATTCGATTGGATGAATGTCTTCATTATTTCTTCCAGAGCTGATGGAGATGAAGATGCAGGTACTTGAGAAATAGGCTGATTTTGTTGTTGTGCCTGAAATCCAGGAGGATATTGATTTGTAGCATTCTGATGTGCTCTTCCCTAATTTTGCTTCCAAGAAAAATTCGGATGATTCCTCCATCCCGGGTTGTAAGTCTCAGAAAAAGGTCCATTAGACTGCTTTCGTTAATCATTAAAAGCGTTCACTTGTTCCATCAGGTACTCAGAATCAACCGGTGCAGATGGACAATTCTGTATTGAGTGCATAGGACTCGCACAGATGGAACAGTTATCAACAGTGTAAGTATGGGTAGCATTGATGGATGGACCTGTGCTAAGAGCATCAAGCCTCTTGGTGAGCGCATATATCTTCATATTCATCTCAGTGTCTCCCTTCAACTCATAGATGTCTCCTTTCTTTGGGGTACGAGCAGATTTATCCCGACAGCTTGTAAAATCCCATACTTGTGAGCTGTCGGACAGCTTGTCCAACGCCTTGTAAGCTAAATTCTCCCGTTAAACTTAAGAATGCCCCCCCGTTCATTGACTCGATCATGCTATGGTTGGATTGAGACAGTCCTTGGTAAAAGAATTGAACGAGTCTCCACTTCTCATATCCATGTAGAGGGCATTTTATCAACAAATCCTTAAATCTCTCCCAACTCTTCGAAAATTTCTCATCCTCCTCTTGAGTGAAAGAGCTAATCTCTTTTCTGTATTCATTTAGCTTCGACATCGGGAAGAACTTGTTGTAAAATTTACTCAACAAGCTTTCCCAAGATGTAATAGACCCAGTTGTGTTGGAATCCAACCAAGCCCTGGCTCTATCATGTAGGGAGAAATGGAAGAGTCTAAGGTGGACTGATTCATCAGAGAAATTATGGAATTTAAATGTGGCGCAAATGTCCTTGAATTTCTTTACGTGTCCATAGGGGTTTTCATGATCCAGGCCATGAAAAGAAGGCAGGAGTTGGATGACATGTGGTTTCAAATCGAAATGAGTGGCATTGGTGGGTGGCAACACTATACACGAGTGGGAACTAGTTGCAACAAGTGCGAATAAATCCCGTAGTGAGGTAGTGAAATCCACGTGCCAAGCTCTAACTTGCTCTACATTTTCGGCTCTCACATCCTCATTCTTAAACCTAGATTGGTCCACATTCTCGGGTATGTTCTCTCTTTGGTCTCCCATTTCGCCTCTAATCTCACTCATAACAGGTGCTCTCCGAGTTCTCCTAAAAGTTCTATCAATGTCGGGGTCTAAGGGTATTAATTCTAAGTTCAGGGATCTACGACCACGCATACACTAAACAAAAAGGGAAAATAAAAAATAAGCAAAATAAAATAAAATAACTAAGCAAAATAAAGTATTCACAAAAACAAAGGACCATAGACAAAAGAAAATAGGCACAAAAATAAATAACTAAAGACAAATAAAAATAAAAATGAACTAAAAATCAAAACGTAGTGCTTAACTGCTTCTAGTCAGTTGCTGCTACTGCCTGTGGAGGTGCGCTCGATCGTAGGTAAGGTGAGATCAATCGCAACTACACAGGTACGCTCGATCGATAATGCCGTGCGCTTGAGCGTTCGTCTAGTATGCACTCGTGCGTAAATGAGGGACTGTGGAGCACAGGGCCACGAAAGATGCTGTGATGATCACGAGTGCGCTCGAGCGTAGATAGGCTGCGCTCGATCGCTCTAACAGAGACCGGTATTCCAACTTCTGCAACAAACACAAAAACAAAAAACACCATTTTTTTTTATTAGATCAAAACATAATCAAATAAAATAAAAAAATGAAATAAAATTTGCAAAAAGATAAATAACTAGTAGAAAAATAAAATTAATTTAAACAAAAAATCAATCTTCACAAAGACAAACAAGTCCCCGGCAACGGCGCCAAAATTTGATGTACCAAAAAGAAAAGTACTTGATAAGCGCCGAATGTTGCACATTCAAGCCCTTTAACTTGCATATATTAATTCCTTAGTATTGCTATTTGCTTGATTTTGTTTTGTTTTGTGTTTCAGGTCAAATACATGAACTTAGTTGAGAAGTGGATTAAAAGGGCAGAGAAAAGCAATACATTGTGCTGGCGAGCGATCGCAACACCCTGGCGATCGTGCGCTGGGCGCACGAGTGCCCACACCCTGCGAACATGCGCTGGGCGAACGATCGCCCAGAGCTGCGATCGTGCGCACTCGGGCTGCACTTAACCTGGCAGGCGCGTTGGACAATTTAATTGCGACTCCAAGTCTCCTAATTGAAGTGGGAAACTAACCTACGGCCGTGATTATGGTTTTAGGGTTTCTAGGGTTTCCTAGGGTCTATAAATAGGCCATTATACAATGTAAAAGGGACCGGTTTTGCTTGAGTGCGAATTATATACAAGTTTCTTGGATTCATCAGCATGAGCGGCTAAACCCCCATTGTGGGGTACCGATGTAACCCTCTCCAACACACAATGGTGATTGTATTTGATTCATTCAGTTTATATTACGTATGTTGATTGCATAACTGTGAGGATTGCAATCCTTGAATTCTGTTATTAAATATAATGCAATTGTTATTTAATTCTAAAATCAATACTTGCAAAATTCTTATCTTGTCTTAGAATTTATTTTGCATGTATTGAACTCAATCGATTTTATTTTCTGTGATCATAAAACCGATGGTTATGCAATGGTTTAATATGCATGTGATTAATAGGATTAGATAGACCATGCTTAGGGAAGACGGGTCGTGCTACGCCCTAGTTTAGAGTAGACGAACCGTGCTAACCGAAGATGGGTTATGCTATTCCATTGATCATATAAAACGTATTAAGAGATTTTATAGTTTATACCTAGGGAAGACGGGTCGTGCCGCATCATAGTTGTTAGGTGGACGATCCGTGCCAACCAAAGATAAATTATTATTATCCTTTAATATGAATTTTCGTGTCTTTATAACATATGTGATTATGAACTGCTAGAATCGAATTACGGTTACTATTGTGTACGGATTGCGGTGAAGTTGGTACCCTACTCTCTCTCTCTCTGATATCATCAAATTAATATTGCGTTTAATTTTATGCATTCTAGTTCACAACAATCAATCTTGTTTCTTAATTAGGTTAAACCTTATTCTTCGAATTTAATAGCAATCTCTACAGTCCTTGAGGTTCGACACCCTCAATATAGCCCTATCCTACGGGATTCGTCCTATTGCGAGTGGTAATTTTATTATTGATATTTTGGTCAACAAAAAACCACATCAATTTTTGGCGCCGTTGCCGGGGACTGTTTAACGGTTGTTATTAAATTTTAAGGATTAAGTTTAGCGTAATCTGTTATTTGTGTTTTGTTTTCGTGTTTTTAATTTTCGTAATTCTGATTTTTTCTTTTCAAGTTTCACATTCAGTTCCATAGGGTCCATTCTGTACCTGGGAACGATCACAGCTCGTGTGCGATCGATCGCAGCCCTGCAGCAATCGTTCACCTCTTCAGTAGTGCGAACGATCACACCTCCTGGGCGATCGATCGCAGAACTCTCCTCCAGAGTGCCAAAACCTACTGAGGAAGCGAACGATCACACCTCCTGGGGCGATCGTTTGCTATCTTTCTGCAGTAGCATTCCATTGCACCACAGGGCCGTTTGTGAGCTTTTCTTTTTTTTATTTTCAAGCAATTTTTGTTTTGTTATTTTCTGTTTGGGTCTTTAGTTTCTGCTTTATTTTCAAATCTAGTTTATGTTGGGTCGTCGATCTTTGTCTTTGCCTTTAATTCCTTGTGACCCCGACATTGAACACACCCTTAGACAACTTAGAGTCGAAAGGAAAGCTAGTTTGTCTAAGGAAAACACCATTGACACCATGGCTGGCATCCCTCACGTAGCTTTACAGGATCATTACATTCCACCCACATACACTACTCCCTCATGTCTCAGGTTGCCAATAGTTACGGCAACCCACTATGAGATCAGACCTAGCACCATACAAAGTCTACCGACTTTCCTAGGGTTTACCCATGAGAATCCTTATGAGTTCCTCAGCGAATTCCAATCAATCTGTTCCACCATTCAAATGACGGGTTTCACTGAGGATGCCCTAAAGATGCGTCTGTTTGTCTTTGCCCTTAAGGAAAGAGCTAAACATTGGTTCCAGTCCTTAGAACCCAACTCCATCACTTCTTGGGATCAACTGCAACAAGTTTTTCTCAAGCAATATTTCCCCATAGGAAGGACCAATGATGCTAGGCGGGCCATCACTGGAATCACCCAGTATCAGGGTGAACCAATACATGAGACTTGGGAGAGGCTTAAAGACTTACTTAGATCATGTCCACACCATGCTGTCCCCAAATGGCAACTGGTGTAGAGTTTTTATGATGGTCTGACTTAGTCTTGCAGGAGCACGGTAGATGCATCATGTGGGGGGACATTCATGTTAAAGAGTGAAGATGAGGCATGGGGGATGATTGAAAACTTGAGTAACAACTCTCGTCAGCAGGCTTCCAATAGACGGAAAGAACCCACACCTAAAGCCCCAAAGACGGAGAGTCTTTGTGAAGTAGGACCTCCTGCAGACATGGCCACTCAAGTAGTTGATGCCATCACCAAGAAGCTGGACCAATTGATGACTGGTTTTGCTCCTAATGCTGCTCACATCACCACCCAGCCTGAACCATGTTCATTCTGTTCTAGCACTACGTATCAGGTAAATAACTGCCCTTCTGCTGTCAATTATACTGATATTTCCAATGAACAGGTCAATGCTGCCTTCTCCCGACCGGGTAATGATCTATACTCCAACACTTACAACCCGGGGTGGAGAAACCATCCGAATTTCTCATGGAAGGGTCAAAATGCAGAGAACTCAACCCCAGTGCCACACAATCAAGCTCAGTCCAACAGACAGCCCTACAACTCGTCTTCCACATATCGACCTCCACATAAGCAATACCAGGCTGCTCCACCGCAGCGGGTAGAATCTAATGATGAGCGAATTCTGAACTTGTTGGGTGAGATGAATGGAAGATTTGGTGAGATGAATGGAAGGTTTGGCGAGATGACTGGAAAGTTTGATGAGATGTCCCACACAGTAAACTCCCACTCTCAATCCATTGCCAAATTAGAGACTCAAATGGGACAAATGGCGAACACCCTCAACAGGAGGGAAGAAGTGAAGCTTCCAAGTCAGCCAGTGATGAATCCTAAGGGGCTCTACATAGTAAATGAAGAAACCCCACATCAGCATGTGTAGTCCATCACCACATTGAGAAGTGGGAAATTGGTTGACAATCAAGTGGGAAACAAGAAGGACGTGCACACGGAGATATCAGAGACTAGGCAGAATGAGAAAGGCAAGCACGTGCTCACTAAAACGTCTACCTCAGTTGGCCCCAGTTCAGAGACATCGTATGTACCCCGAGCCCCATTCCTAGAATGGCTCAAGGCACCTTCTCACTTTGGAAAACAAGGAGAGAAGATACAAGTGATGATGGAGGTGTTCAAGCAAGTGAAGATCAATATCCCCCTCCTAGATGCCATTCAGCAAGTACCTGCATACGCCAAGTTCCTGAAAGATCTCTGTACGTAGAAGAGGAAGTCCAGGAATCACATTCCTAAGTTCAACACAACACCCCATTCCTAAGTGTTCCCTGATTCAGCACAACACCCCTCCGAAGTTCAAGGACCCCGGAGCTCCCACCATTTCATGCATCATAGGACATAAAGAGATTGACAAGGCACTCCTTAATCTAGGAGCTGGATTAAATCTACTACCGTACTCAGTGTATCAGCAACTTGGTCTAGGGGAGTTGAAACCTACCACGGTGATTCTGCAGTTAGCTGACCGGTCCATTAAGAAACCCAGGGGGATTATCGAAGATGTTATCATCAAGGTGGACAAATTCTTTTTCCCAGTGGACTTCATTGTTCTGGATACTGAACCTGTACCACATCCTGAGAGGCTGATTCCGGTCATCCTTGGGCGTCCGTTCTTAGCTACGGCCAATGCATGTATCAACTGCCGGACTGGGGTTATGGAAATCTCCTTTGGAAATATGAAAGTGAGGTTGAACATTTTTAATGCATTCCAACACGCCCCGGATCAGAATGAGTGTTTCTTTGTGGACCACATTGAAGAGTATGTAGAAGACTCACTCCCTGGTTTCTTGGCTGATGATCCATTGGAAGCTTGCTTAGCTCACTTTGGGTTTGAAGATTTCGACACAGATCAGTACATTGACGAGGTCCATGAGTTGCTAGAGACAGAGGCCAGTGCAGACTTTCACCCATGGAGGCTGCCAAAAGAACCCCTGCCATTGACATCAAGCACTCCTCCTGTTCCCTCTCTTGAGTCCCCACCGAAGCTTGAGTTGAAGCCCCTGCCGGACAAGTTGAAGTATGCCTTCCTTGGTGCCAACGAGACTCTTCCAGTCATAATTGCTTTCGATTTACAGAAAGACCAGGAAGAAAATCTGTTAGAAGTTCTGAAAGAGCACAAAGAAGCTATTGGGTGGACTGTGGCAGACCTAAAAGGAATTGATCCGTCCATATGCATGCACCGGATCCATTTAGAAGAAGGAGCAAGACCTTCCCGTGAGGCACAACGTCGTATGAATCCAAACATGAAAGAGGTTGTGATGAAGGAAGTGGTCAAGCTGCTTGATGTTGGCATCATTTATCCCATCTCAGACAGCAAATGGATTTGTCCCACTCAAGTTGCACCGAAGAAATCCGGCCTTACAGTAGTGGAGAATGCAGCTGGAGAGTTGATTCCTCAACGTACAACCATCGGATGGCGTGTTTGCATTGACTACCGGAAGCTCAACTCACACACTAGGAAGGATCACTTTCCACTCCCTTTCATTGATATGATCCTAGAGCGTCTAGCTGGCCAGAGTTACTACTGCTTCCTTGATGGCTACTCCGGTTACAACCAGGTTGCTGTTGACCCCCAAGACCAGGAGATGACGACGTTCACCTGTCCCTTTGGCACTTTTGCTTACAAACGCATTCCCTTTGGCCTATGCAATGCACCTGCCACCTTCCAAAGATGTATGATGTCAATCTTCTCTGACATGGTAGAAAAGTTTTTGGAGGTATTTATGGATGACTTCTCTGTTTTTGGGTCTTCATTTGATAATTGTCTCCATAATCTTTCACTTGTGCTAAAACGTTGCATCGAGACTAACCTAATTTTGAGTTGGGAGAAGAGTCACTTTATGGTGCAGGAAGGGATAGTCTTGGGGCATATAGTATCCAAGAGAGGAATTGAGGTGGATAGAGCAAAGGTTGAGCTGATTGAAAATTTGCCGCCACCTACTTCAGTGAAGCAGATCCGTTCCTTCTTAGGACATGCCGAGTTTTATCGGCGCTTCATCAAGGACTTCAGTAAGATCTCAAGGCCTTTGTGCAGTTTGCTGGCCAAGGACATTCCATTCCAATTTGATGAAGCTTGTCACGAGGCATTCCATAAGCTCCGATCTCTGCTATCCTCCGCTCCCATTATGAAGCCTCCTGACTGGTCTTTGCCATTTGAGATTATGTGTGATGCATCTGACTTTGCTGTGGGTGCAGTCTTGGGACAGCGTGTAGAGAAGTTACCTCACGTCATTTACTATGCTAGCAAGACCGTGATGGATGCTCAAATCAATTACACCACAACGGAAAAAGAGTTGCTAGCTGTGGTATTTGCCTTGGACAAATTCAGATCATACCTCTTGGGATCCAAGGTAATTATCTATTCTGATCATGCTGCCTTGCGGCACTTGTTGGCGAAGAAGGAGACAAAGCCTAGGCTGATTCGATGGATACTGCTGTTACAAGAATTTGACATCAAAATTCGGGACAAAAAGGGCACTGAAAATGTTGTTGCCGATCATCTGTCACGGATTCAGTTTGAGACAGCTCAGCCACTTCCAATTCATGATTCCTTCCCGGATGAGCAACTATTTGAAATCACTTCAAGAGAACCACCGTGGTATGCTGACATCATCAATTATTTAGCCACAGGTCAGATTCCTCCTCATTGGTCTAAGCAAGACAAGGACCGCTTCTTCAAGCAAGTCCGATTCTACTTTTGGGAAGATCCGGAGTTGTTCAAGTACTGCGCCGATCAGATAATCCGACGCTGCATTCCAGAGAGTGAGTTCCACAGTATCCTCACATTTTGCCATTCTCTAGCCTGTGGGGGTCACTTCAGTGCCAAGAAGACTGCAGCCAAAGTTCTACAGTGTGGTTTCATTTGGCCAACTCTATTCAAGGATGCCTATGACTTCTGCCGGGCTTGTGAGAGATGTCAGCGGTTAGGAGCTATGTCCCGGAGAGATATGATGCCATTAAACCCCATCCTCATAGTCGAAATTTTTGACGTTTGGGGTATTGATTTCATGGGCCCCTTTCCACCATCTTTTGGGTATGAGTACATTTTGGTAGGGGTAGACTATGTCTCCAAATGGGTTGAAGCCGTGGCCACCAAGACCAATGATCACAAGGTGGTAGTGAAATTCATCCAAGCCAACATCTTCAGTAGATTTGGTACTCCTAGAGCCATCATCAGTGACGGAGGCAAGCACTTTTGCAACCGGTTTCTTAAAACCCTGCTTCTCAAGTACTCTGTTACTCATAAGGTAGCCACTCCCTACCATCCTCAGACTAGTGGCCAAGTAGAAGTCTCCAACCGGGAGATCAAGCATATTCTGGAGAAGACGGTTAGGCCGGACCGCAAGGATTGGTCTTTGCGCCTCAATGATGCATTATGGGCCTACCGCACAGCTTACAAAACGCCGATTGGTATGTCACCATACCGGCTGGTTTATGGAAGGGCATGTCACCTCCCTGTGGAACTGGAGCACAAGGCTTTGTGGGCAATCAAGCAGTTCAACTTTGATATGCAATCAGCCGGCTCCAACCGAAAGCTTCAGTTAACAGAGTTGGAAGAGCTGCGGAATGATGCGTATGACAATTCCAAAATATACAAGGAGAAGACAAAGGCTTTTCATGACCGGCACATCAGGCCTAAGACATTTGAGCCGGACCAGAAAGTATGGCTGTTCAACTCCAAACTCCGGCTCTTCCCTGGCAAGCTCCGTTCTAGATGGGATGGCCCATTCACGGTTATTTCAGTATCTTCACATGGTGCAGTTGTGTTGAGGGACCCAAAGGACGGCAATATTTTCAAGGTCAATGGTCAAAGACTGAAGCCTTACATTCAGAATCCCGAACCAGGCACAGACGTGGAATCCGTTAAGTTGACGGATCCCACTTATTCGTTTTAAGAATGCATGCAGCTAACAAGGAGGCGTTTGGGTAGTCCTGATTCTCAAACGTCTCTGTAAAGGGAAGTGGTACTGATGCCGCTCAAAGGTAAATTTTTGTTTTATTTTTTTCTGTTTTTCTTTACTTTTGTTGTTTTTCATTATTGGCTTTATTTTTACGTAGTTTTGTTCTTTTATTTTTATTTTTGTTTTGGTTTAGATTTTATTTCTTCTTAAGTTTGAGTCGTGCACAACAGGAATTGGCACTGTGTATACAAACGATCGCACCTCTTGGAGCGATCGTTCGCAGAAGTCTTCTCAATAGGTCTGTAGACACTGAGTAAACGAACGATCGCTCAGCATTGAGCGATCGTTCGCTCGCTCGCCAGGCGCACAAGGGCGCACGTTCGTCCCCAGCTCACGGCCGCGCCTCAGCTCGAGTGCGAACGTTCGCACACTGAAGTGCGATCGTTCGCACTCGAGGGAACCTGCTTCCCCTGACCTATTTAGGTCACTTAAGCCACTCCCCCCATCACTTTCACTTACCCCACAACACCCTCCCCCACGCCGTCCCTTCCCCCACCAGCTCCGAACTCCCCAACCCACCACAAGGCACCCACCAAACCACCCCCAACCACCATAAACCACCACAAAACACACCTCACGGCCACCATCGGCCACTACATCCACTCCCCTAACCACCACCGCACCACAAACCCCACATCCATTTACACCCCAACCATCCCAACCCCAATCTCTATACACATTGGGCGAATTTTTTGTTGTTGTTTTTGGCAACTACACTCCACTCATATAGAGTGTAGTCGCCCTCTGTGGTTGGTTTGCTTCTTTTTGCAGGGGGTTGGAGTTGTTTGAAGGTTAGGTCTCACAAGTGGATTTCACGGCTGCCCACCAACTGTTCGACAAAAATCCTGACCGAACTCTACAATGCCCAAAACCACTCTATCCACCTCCCAAGCGTCAAGCTCCCGTGCCCAATCCTCCCATCCAACTATTGAGCAGCGGGAGATACTATTTGAGACAGAATTCGATATCAACGGTGACTTCAAAAATTTTGAAGCCACCCAATGGGCAATCCAAGAGTTCAAGCACCGGGGGTTGAAGAGATTGTTCAAACCCGTCATCTCCACGGCCTATACAAGGTTGGTCATCCAGTTCTATTCCAACCTTTCCCGGGATTGCAACAAGCCGGGCACACTATCTTCTATTGTCAAGGGGAAGCAAGTGGACGTGACCACCTCGGACATTGCCGCCGCGCTGCATTGCAATGATGAGCAACCACCGGCAGATGCACAACTTGAAGACCAGCCGGACGCTTTCTATATTTTCGAGATTATTGACGACATCTGTGCCGGTCAATATGCCGATGAAAAGAGGAATGCAGGCAGCCGGTCCAAAATGCCACAACCACTATTACTTGTGGATTATGTTCTGTACCGGAATGTGTGCCCATTGGGGCACAAGTCACAGAGGCGTGACCAATTTCTCCAAGCACTGTACGCCTTCCACAAGGGTCATTGGTATTCCATCTCGTCCATCATTTGGAACCAACTTCAAAAATTTTGGGATGGGGTGATTGCGCGAAGGGCATCCACCACAAAGTCATGAGGGCTCCCATTTCCATTCCTACTCACTCACATTCTCAAGAAGAAAGGCATCAAGGGCACCCCCAAGGATGGACCGGTATCAGAACATCCGTTCTTCGGCAGGAACCAATGGAACCACAGCCAATCTCATATGCCCAGAGAGGTTAGAGTTGAAATTCCGGCTGAAGAAGGAGGAGAAGACGCTGAGCATATGGAAGAAGATGCACCGGCACCACAACAAGGTAGGAGTGCCGACACTGTAGTCATCAGCTGAACCGAGTATGAGCTTTTGAGTGGTGCACATCAGCGCTTGGACAAACTGGAAGAACGCTTCACCACCATCGAAGCATAGTCGGCTACCCATACTACCTTACTCTGGGCCATTTTGGACCGACTACCACCAGCAGCAGGGGCATCATCTTCCGTCCCACCTGGGGATCAGCAGTGAGCTGCTGCACCGTCTGGCTGAAGACGTTAAACTTAGCGCTCATGGGAGGCACCCCACAGTATATCCATTTTTTTTATTGTTATAGTTTTTACCTTTATTTTTACTTTTATTTTTCCGTATTACTTTTGTGTTTTCTTTCAGAGACAAAAAGATATTTCCAGTTCAAGTTTGGGGGTGTGCTATGAGCCATGCCAGTCCAGACAGTTTCTAACTCCCAATCAAGGTCAAATCTTTCCATGTAATTACACATTGAGGACAATGTCTCCTTTAAGTTTGGGGGTATGGGAACACAATTTCACACACCTTGTCTCGTAAAAAAAAAAAAAAAATTTTGCATGTTCATGTTGTCTTTAAATTTTGGCTAACCTAAAATTTGTGATTGATTTCATCAGTGAGCTTAAAATTTTGAACACATGATCTGATGTTGGATTTTTCAATTTGTTACTTGCCTTAGGCAATTGAGAAGTCACATGTTTGATCTGTTCTAACACAAGCACATTAGCACATGACTAGTGGGGTATGACATGTAGGTTTAATGTGTATGTTTCTGTGTTTTGGGTGACACTGGGTGACTTATTGGTTGGAGACTTTGGCATAAAATAAAATTAAATTAAATTAAAAAATTTGACCATTGATAAACTCTTCATTGAGTAACTGGGCCTCTTGCCTCAAAGCAGTGAGTGTTCACGTCAAAAGATGAGGAGCTTTGATGTGATTAAATTTATAAAAAATAATGATAATCATTGATAAATTTTTCACTGAGTAACTGGGTCTTTTGCATCAAAGCATTGAGCATTCACGTCAAAAGGTGAGGAGTTTTGATGTGGTTAACATTACGGCTAGTTTAGTTTCGTATCCTTTTTGACTCGAGTTAGTAAGTCCTCAGGGGTGTCTCTACACCTAATGCCCTAAAACCATCTGGTTTGGGAGTCATTGACTCAACACTCGCTACATGGGTCAATTAGAAAGCTTAAGGGAACTAAACACAGTAGAGCCTAATAAAAAAAAAAAATTTAAAAAAAAAAAAAAAAAAAATTTGTCATTGTTGTTCATTCTGATAGGACTTCTAGTGAATCTTGATATATAGAGACATTGCACATTGAATTTGTTTGGAAGCTTCATAATCTTGTGCTAGTTCACTTTACACTATTTCGAGCCTGTGATGCCTTAACTTGCCTGTTGTAAGTAATTAGACTTTAATTTCCAATTTATTATGAAGATGGAGTTTAATCTTTTAAGCTTGCTAATGAATGAAATCATGGGTTTGAGTGTTGCTTTACTTTTTGGATAACATGAACTATGCACAATGTTTGTGGGTATCATTTCTGAAAAACCCTCACGAGACTTCACTCGTCCTCTAGGGCATTCCTAGGGGTTTAAAAGGCTTGTTGCATATGCTAAATGCAACCGTACATCCCACGAAAGTTGGATTTATCTTTGATGTTTTTTATTTTATTTTATTTCCTGTTTGTATTGCTAAGGGACTAGCAATATGTAAGTTTGGGGGTGTGATAAGCGCCGAATGTTGCACATTCAAGCCCTTTAACTTGCATATATTAATTCCTTAGTATTGCTATTTGCTTGANGGACCGGTTTTCCTTGAGTGCGAATTTTATACAAGTTTCTTGGATTCATCAGCATGAGCGGCTAAACCCCCATTGTGGGGTACCGATGTAACCCTCTCCAACACACAATGGTGATTGTATTTGATTCATTCAGTTTATATTACGTATGTTGATTGCATAACTGTGAGGATTGCAATCCTTGAATTCTGTTATTAAATATAATGCAATTGTTATTTAATTCTAAAATCAATACTTGCAAAATTCTTATCTTGTCTTAGAATTTATTTTGCATGTATTGAACTCAATCGATTTTATTTTCTGTGATCATAAAACCGATGGTTATGCAATGGTTTAATATGCATGTGATTAATAGGATTAGATAGACCATGCTTAGGGAAGACGGGTCGTGCTACGCCCTAGTTTAGAGTAGACGAACCGTGCTAACCGAAGATGGGTTATGCTATTCCATTGATCATATAAAACGTATTAAGAGATTTTATAGTTTATACCTAGGGAAGACAGGTCGTGCCGCATCATAGTTGTTAGGTGGACGATCCGTGCCAACCAAAGATAAATTATTATTATCCTTTAATATGAATTTTCGTGTCTTTATAACATATGTGATTATGAACTGCTAGAATCGAATTACGGTTACTATTGTGTACGGATTGCGGTGAAGTTGGTACCCTACTCTCTCTCTCTCTGATATCATCAAATTAATATTGCGTTTAATTTTATGCATTCTAGTTCACAACAATCAATCTTGTTTCTTAATTAGGTTAAACCTTATTCTTCGAATTTAATAGCAATCTCTACAGTCCTTGAGGTTCGACACCCTCAATATAGCCCTATCCTACGGGATTCGTCCTATTGCGAGTGGTAATTTTATTATTGATATTTTGGTCAACAAAAAACCACATCAGTACTCGCAATAGCACGAGTCGTTTACAATAAAGTGTTGTGCAAGTGTGAGGTCAATCCACAGGGAATTGCATTTGTAAAAACCAATTTTCTATCTAAATAAATTTTATCTTAACCTAGTTCCAAAGTTCGAAAGGCTTGTCGTGCAAAATGAACATAAATTGAAAATGAAATTAATTAAACAAATAATAAAAATGACACTAAGGTTTTCAGAATTCACCTCATCAAATCAAAATTCAAGCTCTCATGTTCTGTTCATAAATCCATCAAGAATTAAAACCTAAAGCATTTTCTATTGTTTTTATAAAATCTTATTGAAAGATTCGATGAATCCAACACTATTACGAAAGACAACGAATATCCAATTGAGATCAAAAGATCCAGTATCTGTTTGAACAACGAAAGACAATGGATATCCAATTTCAATCAAAAGATTCGATGTATCCGATGGATGAAACACAATGAATATCCAATGTTTTAACAATTCTATAAACAACAATCAATACATGTTTTGTCACACAACTAGATTGAAACGAAAACACTTCATATTACAGATGGAATTGTACGAAACAAAAACATGAGAAATAAAGAACTAATCAATGATGAGGCTTCATCTTCAACCTTAGTTGAAGGTTTTAGCCTCTCATGATAACAAAAGACATAAACAAATCCATTGAAATCATCAAGAAACAAAAACTTACAAAGAAAAGCGTTCACAAAGACCTAGGCACGACAAAAGTCGTGTTTCTGCTCTCTACGACGCCTCCCAACGTAGGGTTACAAAAGAAAAGAATGATATAAATAATAAAAAACTCGGGTTTTCTCGCGTGCTGCCAGATCAGCTCGAGTGCGCTCGAGCGCATACGGGTCTTCAAGGTCCTTGCGGCGTGGCACTTAACTATGACGCTAAGGTTTCAGCTGACATGGGCATGCGCTCGATCTCGCCTTTTAGGCTCAAGCGCAAATGCTGTGCGCTCGATCGCACAGCCAGGAAAACTCTTATATCCTTTTGTGCTTATTTTCCACCCTTTAACCGCATTCTTATGTCAATGACCTACAACACGCTGAGACACCAAAAACTAACAAAAGCATTAGAAAACGACATAGCAAAGAGCTTGACATATATAAGTTAAGGGGCCCAAATATGCAATATTTGGCACTCATCAATAACCTTGAACAAATTCAGGGCTGTAACTTCAATGCCCCATCTCAAAATGAAGTTCCCCTTGGACCATGGAGTCGGGGAGGTAAAGGAAGATCAACGAGCGTCCCGGCAATGTTATAACGTGTCGCTGAGAGAAAGCCTGAAGGCTTTGATGCATGGAAGTAGCAACAAGGAGGAGAAATAGCAACTAACGGGCGGTGAACCAATGGAGGATTTGGAAGAATTTACATTGGTGAACTGTACAAGAATGTCAAAGTTAGGTCACAGCTGAGTTTGACACAAAAAAAGAAATTGGTGTCTTTTCTTTGCGAAAATAGTGATGTTGTCACTTGGAGTCATGAGGACATGCCCAGAATTTCACCTTCGGTGATCGTACACAAACTAAATGCGGATCCCAATTTCAAACCCTTGCAGCAGAGATGAAGGGGATATTCGGCCGAGAAAAGCAAGGTGGCAGCAGAAGAAGTCAAGAAATTGTGCGAGGCAGGTTTCATAAAAGAAGTTTAGTACATAACATGGTTGTCAAATGTTGTGTTGGTCAAGAAATCAAACGGGAAATGGAGAATGTGCATTGATTTTACGGACCTCAACAAAGCCTGCCTAAAATATAATTATTCGCTGCCACAGATAGACTTGTTCATAGACTCAACTTTCGGGGCACGAGCTATTGAGCTTCATGGATGCATTCTCGAGTTACAACCAAATATCCATGCATGAGTTTGACTAGGAGAAAATGGCCTTCATGACAGATAAGGATCTATACAATTATCGGGTCATACCCTTCAAATTGAAGAATGCGGGGGCCACATATCAGAGGCTGGTGAATAGAATGTTCCGTGAGCAGATCGGACAGAACATGGAAGTATATGTCGATTATATGCTCGTCAAAATGATTCAGGGCAAGGATCATGTAGCAGATCTTTCCAAGGCTTTCAATACACTAAGATGGTACGGGATGAAACTCAATCCCTCTAAATGTGCCTTCGGAGTAGCCTCGGGAAAGTTCCTCGGGTTCATTGTCTCCTGGCAAGGAATTGAGTCAAATCCCAAGAAGATCAAGGCCATTCTAGAGATGCAAGCTCCTCAAAACATCAAGCAGCTTCAACAATTGACAGGAAAGATAGCGGTGTTAAACCGGTTCATTTCCCGGTCAACTGACAAATGCCTCTCATTCCTCAAGATTCTGTAAAAGGCATTTTCATGGAATCTGGAATGCGAAAAGGCTTTCCAGGAACTAAAAGCATACTTGGTCAGTCCTCTACTCCTAAACCAACCGATGGAAGGAGAGCCTCTATACCTGTATTTGGCAGTATCACCTTCGGCTGTTAGCTCAGCCTTGGTCCAAGAGGAGCAAGCAATATAAAAGCCTGTCTATTTCACCAGCAAGGCATTGTATGGGGTAGAAGAATGTTACCTGAGAATCGAAAAGTTAGCCTTCGCCTTGGTAACATCCACCCGAAGATTGAGACCTGATTTCCAAGCTCATACCATTAAGGTTCTAACCGAGTGCCCATTGAGAAAAATCCTCTAGAAACCCAATCTCTCGGGCCGATTGGTCAACTGGGCGATCGAACTCGAAGAATTTGACATCATATTTCACCCGAGGACGTCACTAAAAGGCCAAGCTGTGGCTGACTTTATAGTCGAATTCTGCAACATGCCCGAAGAAGAAGTACTCCTGGAAAAGATATGGATCACATACGTGGATGGGTCCTCGAACAAGAAAGTACAGCAGAGCAGGGGTCATTCTCAAAGAACCTAATGGGGAAGAGTGCGAGGTAGCAATACAATTCCAGTTTGCCACCACGAACAATGAAGCCGAGTATGAGGCTATGATCACTAGAATGAATATAGCCCGAGAAATAGGGGTGAAGAACTTGGAAGTAAAAAGTGACTCCCAAGTGGTAGACGGACATGTGAAAGGAGAATACAAAGCCCACAGAGAAAAGATGAAGAAGTATCTGGAGAAGGTAAAGGAAATCATGGGGTCTTTTGACAAGATAACCTTTACCAAGGTCTTGTTAAACATTCTAGTGGAAAGGATCTCCTCAAATAAAAGGGTTACTTTTATCGGGGTATTACAACACACCCGCAGCCTTTTTTTGACGATTCTCGTGAACGTTGGCAAGATATGCCTCTAAATCCGTAATTCGACGGTCCTGCAACTCAAGTTGGCAATCTTTTAAGGCAAGCTGATGATCCTTCATCTCGAGATCATTCATCATCTTCGCCAATTGATTAGAGTGCTATGTGAGAGTTCTCTCACATGCTTCCACCAATAGGCATAGCCTGGCAACTTCAACATTGGTACCACAAGGAACGTGAGAACTAAACTTGTCAGACCGTGGGCCTGAAATATCACCACCCTCCCCAGAGGGACAAATGGCAAAGGCAGTAGAAGACTCAGTCTCTCCCATACTCTCAGAGGAAGAAGCCATGGAAATACAAAGGAATCAAGAATAAGAAGTTGTGAAAAAAGCGAAGCATAAGAAAAACTTGGGGAAACGAAGCATACATTAATTGAGGGAAGACGGATCGCACAGATTCACCTGGAAAAACCAACCGACACCAAGTAACGATGCACCACGCGTCCCACCTTCGAGCAATGCTCCACAGAGTAATGATGATCCCCGAAACCTGAAACATAAAAAATCATAGTATACAATATAACCAAAGATTCAGAAGTGACTCTTCAGATCCTCGGTCACGGGGGGTAGTAGTACAACCAACAATCAAATTTCATAATAACGCAGAAGTAGAAAAGTCAAAGATTCAAAATCAGTTCACCAAAATCCAACTGTTCAAAAAGACCCATATTCAAACAAATGTTCTTTATACAAAAAACAAAAAAACAAAAAAACAAGAAAAAGAAAAAATAAAACTTCTTCCTAGGAAGAAGGAGCAGCAGAAGCAGAATCATCATCATCATCGAAGGGATCAATCTCGGCCCCAAGAGGCTCAAGGGGTAGGATGGGTGTTGGTCGATGCCCATATGGATTAACTTTCGGGGCATTTGGAATCAACCCCCGATCGGCGTCCACCATCTCATCGATAGCAACAGTAGGAAGGCTCAAGTAGTCCGACGCTATTGTAGCAGGATCAATGCCATAACGGTCCCGGTGGACAACCAGGTGCTGAAAATTCTCGAAACCCCAATGAAACCCGTGAGCCCACAGTAAATCTTGAAGCCATGGGATGAAGGACAACTTAGCAAAGTAACGCGCGGCCTTAGCTTTCTAGTAATGATACCTACGACAATACTGATCACACCCTGTCCTCGAACTCTCCAAATTTGCTATGAGTTTCTCCCGAGCATCCTCCAACACCGATAATTGGGCCTCAAGCGTCTCACAAACATCCAAAAGCCTTCCTCAGAAGTGCGGACCAGACATAGTTCCTCGTTAGCCTTGCCATGATCCATAGTCAACTTGAGAAACCCAGCATCCACCTTTCAACATGCTTTGTCAGCTCACGGTTCTTTCGGCCAGTGTCATTTGCTCAGTTCAAAAGTTGAACGTTCGCCAACTTCAACTCAATGCATCTTCGCAGGCTACCGAAGAGCTTGTCCTTTTTTGTTGCTAACAAGCGACAAAGTTGCTCCACCTCAGAAGTAGACCCTTGATAACTCAAGGCTTCTTCCTGATTGCTCATCTTCCAAACCAAGTCACGCAACTCGGCCCTTTCATCCTGATACTCCTGTAGACCCTCTTAGCATTCCTTATACCAGCTCGCCATAAGGGTGGAACACTGTAAAAAAAAAAAAAATCATCATGTCAAAAGGAGCCAAGACAATCGAAGAAAGCAAAACGTATGCCCCCAACTCACAGTGTATGAGCAGTGCATCAGCTTGTCCACAAGCCACTTTGGGGTAAGTCGACCCTCCCCTCGGGTGTAATCTGCTAGAAGCAATCTGGTAATCGCGTGAAGGGATTCCCACTTAAGCCATCCCCCAAGGATTAGATCAATGGCGAGCTCTTCCCAAAATAACCATTACGAGGCTAATCTTAGTATATGGGAACCTGTTCGAATGGTTGGCTCAGAACGAGCGGTGCCTCACCTTTAGGCGCTGGAGGATTGCTGGTCCTACTCTGTTCAGCGATCGGCTCCCTTTGCCCCCTCGACTGCATGTCCAGAGGAACCACGTCTAAGGGAGACACCTCCCTCGAAAAATTTGGATCTAGAACCTCCTTCGGACCACCTGGGGGCCCAAAAGATGGCGAGGTCGAGTCAGAGCGAACAAAGGTAATCATCCGTAATAGCTCCCTCACTTTGTCCACTCGCCCCTTCTTTTGTGGTGGTACCGAGGCAGAATCATCCACACCTGATTTCTTCTTAGGCACCGAGGATCCTTCCCCAGCAACTAGCGTAGTCGCGGAATCTTGAGCCCTAAGGTGGGAAGAAGGCCCGGTAACCACATCATTTTGGGCTAACTTGGGATCAGCAGCTAACTTACTCGAAGCACTAACGTTCTTATGGGCCTGAGATTTCTTACTCGAAGGCCGGGCGGGCGAACCCTAGACCACCTTCTTAAAAGGAAGAGAGGGCTTCTTCGGATTCTCTTGGCGATCCCATGCTACCTGTCGACAGGTATCTGGTACCCTAAATGCTCACAAAGAGCCGAGTTAGTAACAATGTTCTCAGAAAGCATTCGCTATGCATTCTCGGGAAGTTGAGAAAATTGCAAGATATGGTTAACCCGACCTTACCACTCCGAGTTCAACTTGGGGCACTCTTTCCCTACATGAAAAATGTGTCAATAAGAAGTATAGGTGAAGAAATGAAATGTATAATTAAATACTTACAACTTTCTTGGGGAATTGCCCATTCTTGAGGAATGGAATGCCTCAAAGGTTGAGCCTCAGACTTAGCAGCCTCCCAAGCCCGGGAAACATAAAAGAACTACTCTGCCCAGTGCTTGTTGTTGGAGTATGTGTTCCCGAGCTCGATAAATTGATTCTTTCCCGAATCATGAAGGTCACCATTTTAGAGGTAGGGTAAGCATGGGGCCCATATATGTTCAAAAACTCTGGAATCGATAGAGTCTCTCCTGAGAACAACGAAGGCCACAACAGAAAGGTAGAGAAGAAGTATCTCCAACTGTTGGGCATTAACTGCCCATGCGCTACCCCAAGAGAGGATAACAACTCCCTAACAATAGGAGGAAATGGCAAACGGACTCCGGCCATGAACATGCACTCGTAGACGCAAATGTTACCGGGTCCATCAATCATCCTGGTGGACTTATCTGGACAATGTAGAGAGATCGACGGAGGAATGTCGTAGTTGTGGCGAAGAATTTTTTTGTCCACCGCTATGAAATGGGATCTTTGTCAGCGAGGGTAATCCAGATGTCGAGAAGAAGGTGACATTTTGCTTAACGGGTGAACCCTGGTAGACGATTCACCTGAACGGCGACCAAGGGGAATCTCAAGGGACTGAGTGTCGGCCACCTCACCACCTGAAGGAGAAGGGGATTGAGCAGAAGACATGGCTAAGAAAATGAAAGAGAAATATGGTTAGCAACAGAGATGTTCAGACGAAGAAAAAGGAAGGCAGTGACAGGGGAATCAATAGTGGGATCTTTATAGGAGAAAGATCTTAGGAAGCAGGCAACACATTTAATGTGAAAAAATCATGAACCTGCAGTCACACCTGATCGTACCAAATTTAGTACTCGCAATAGAACGAATCGTGGTTCGTATAGCATTTGCGCAAGTACGTGTTCGTATCCACAGAGTACTGTGAGTGTTTTTAAAAAAAACTAATTTTACTTCTAGATTTATATTATCTTAACCTAGCTCCAAGTGGGTGTTTTAGTAACAACGGAAACATAAACTAAATTAATGCAGTGAAATAAACAAAATAAAACACTAAGGTTAAGCACTCCACCTCACCAAATCACAAACGCTAGTTAAAAACACTAAGTTAATTAATCTGTCTATCGATTGAATCAAAACTTAATCTCTTGCGTCTATCGAAGAATTCAAAGAATCCGTCCCTTTGACAAAAGACAAACCATAAACGATTGAGGCCAAAGGATCCAAAGTGAATGTGATTTAACACAAACTACAATGGATAAATGAATGTAAATCGAAGGATGGAATGTATCCATCGGACGAAAGACAAAGAATAAACGACTACAGCGCAATCGAACTTGATTTTGTCACTAAACCAAATTGAAACGACTAAGCTATATGTAAACGACGGAAATTAAATAACATAATGTAAATACTGGCATTAGATTAATGGTGAGGCTTCATCCTCAACCTTAGTTGAGGATTTAGCCTCCCATGTAAAAGGGAAGCAAGAACAAAATAAAAATAAGCATTAAAATAAATAAAGCAATAAAGTTTAACAATTTAAATGGGCAGAGCAGAGCCAAACAGAGGCAAAAGCTCTCAAAATGCGCCCATCAAAATGTAGGAATGAAAATATTACACAAGTGTCTTATTTATAGAAAACTAATATGCTGCCAGGTCACAGGGGTGCGCTTGATCGCAGCCATTGCGCTCGAGCGCAGGCATGTATGCGATCGATCGTAGGAGTCGTGATCGAACACTCGTAATTGCTTAAAAATCCCCATGGCGCATTAGGTGAAGCGATGGCAGCTAGGGCAACATGTGAGACGCGGGTCTACGTGGAGTGCGATTGATCTCACCCCTTGCGTTCTAATGCAGTGCACTCGATCGCACTGGCATGTGCTCAATCACACTAGCAGGAACTCCAAACTTCACTTTTAAGTCAATTTCACCCTTGTAGCCGTGGTATGAATGCAATGATCTGCAACACCATAAAACACTAAAACAACACAAAACATTAGATATTAACAAAACTAAAAGCCTAACAAACATAAGTTAAGGGGGGTCAAATATCAATATTTGGCACCGATCAATGCCTGAATTGAAAGGACTCGAGCTGTCTGTCCACCCAACAGAAGCAGCCAAGGATGCCACCCCTAGATCGACATCTGTCCATACAAACATTGACACCTAGAAACCGACTGTGTTCTACTGAACACCTAGACAAACAATGGCTCATTTATGCAGATAATGACAAGGTATTCAAAAGGAATCATGGTTACTGGCAAAGTATCCCGGTTGCACAGATATCAATTTCCATAAATGGGTAAAGCGTTAAGACCCACAGCCGCAGAATCCGAGCGTAGCAAAGTGTATGGAAGATCTACTCCCAAGAAAAAGAAAAGATTTAAATTCTCTTCTCCCGAAGCCTCGGCAGAAGGAATTTGGGGGGTAACTATTACACCCATATCTTCCAGCCCAAGTCATTGGGCCCCTAAGCCCATCACCTATGGATCCAAGGTCCAGTAATGAAAGGGCTGTATACACCAAATGGGCTGCCAAGCAAGGTTCTATCATATTATTTGGGCTCAACCAACCAAGTTAGTTCTAAGGATATCACTGAGACTGACCACGACGCAACATGACTCCATATGCAACTGTTACTACATTAAAGCTCTCCAATTCAAGTGACCGGATTAGTTCATGATCTTCGGGACGGTTACAGTTTGCACATAAATAGCCTTTTACGGTTATGCGCCATCCTCGGAGCCCTACTAAATGACAGTGGCGGTTTCATATCTAATTGTAATTGGCATAAGACAAAAATATTAACTCCTTCGGGCGTTACACCCGGATCTCAAATCTTCAGCTCGGTCGTCATTAACGCCTCCATGCAGGTATCTATAAAAGCCCTCATTCCAAAGAAGACAGGGAGATCTCTAATACACTCTAAGCTTTACTCTAGGTCTTACACTAAGCTCATACAAACACTAACTTAGGAATCGAAGGAGGTACGACCAACCAACACCTGGCGCGTCCTCTTAACGCGTGCTTTATTTTGCAAGATACAAGGAATAGCTATACTAGGCGACGTCGTTTTGTCCTTGGAGTCCACCATACCCGAAACTGCATTAACATCTTCTATTTCCAACATTTTATATTTTATTCCATGCGTAACCCTTCCTCTTTTTTCATCTTCATTGCTACAATTTGGGAGCATAGAATTTAATGGTCACATCTTGTGAAGTGACTGAGGAAGATGAACATGATGGAGGATTATGCACGGATATAAGATATTAGGTTAATTTACTGTAACAGTATCACGTAAAGTGAGGGCTGGCATATAATCTTAGTTAGCGTCATAAAATGATGTGAAAAATCCTAATTCTCATTTTTGAAAGTTAGAAATTAATAATAACACGTGTAGTGTTTTTATTGGGTATGGCATGGCAAAGTGACATATTTTGTTAATTTACTTGACGAAAATTGATTTCAATGAGTAAACTATTATTTTAGGATACATTTATGACATATAAATTAGTTTTTTAAACAATATGGAGTGATTTGTAATTTAGGCCAACTACAAGGACCTCTAAATTAGTTTTTATATCACATGAAATGATTTGTAATTTGGGTCAACCACAAAGACCAATTTCGCATTTATCCCAATAATAAATGAATCGTTCGTTAACGCAATAATATGTTCGAATATTAAATGAGACATATTCGTATAAGCTTAGTTAAACTTGAATAAATTGGTATAACTTCATTTTAACATTTTTTTTTTTTTTTGGTATTATTTTCATTTTGTAATAAGAACATCTTAAGTAAAATGGATTATCTTACTAATATGACAAATATAACTTGAATTAGTATTGGTGTGAGTGTAGATTTAGATATTTTTGTGTACATGAGTGTGTTATAACTTCATTTTAACATTTTTTTTTTTTTTTTGGTATTATTTTCATTTTGTAATAAGAACATCTTAAGTAAAATGGATTATCTTACTAATATGACAAATATAACTTGAATTAGTATTGGTGTGAGTGTAGATTTAGATATTTTTGTGTACATGAGTGTGTTTGTGAGTATTTATGGATATATGTGTGTATGTGTATGGTATGTGCAAAAAGAATTCATATACATATTATAAAACATAAATATAAACTCGAGCTCGGATTGTTTAAGATTCAAGTTAATTTATTTCAAGTGATACAATTTTAACAATAATTACTTAACTAATGATTAGTATGGATTTGTGGAAAAATAAACAATCATGATATTTACTTTATATAAGACATTAATAAGTTAATTGAGCTGATTGTGAATAAGTTTAAATTCCCTTGAAAAATAAATGAGCCAAGCTTGAACAAAATATCTAGCTCGGTGATAAATTCAAACTCAACTTGTGTTCAAAAGAAAATTAAATGAGCCAAGCTTGAACGTTCATTACTCAGCTAGACTCGGCTCAAATAAATATGAAGTAGTTGGTTAGTCTTGGGAAGGAATGTCATATGTTATAGCAGAATGAGTCTTGGGAATGAATACCTCCTAGGACCCAAGTGAGTCTGTCCCAGAAACTATGTGTTTGTCCTCATGAGGGAAGATATCTATGGAAAGGTGGTACTATCCCAAGCCGAATTAGGATAGAAATCATAGTCCAAATCTCGTAAAGATTCTGCATCCATATCAAGATCTAGGATTCCTAATTTGAGTCGAAGTAGAAGACCTACTCCAAGGTGGACTCCATCTCTTACGCCTATAAATAGGCCCATGTACCAGGTGAAAACCCTAGACCGAATGATTGTGCATTATGCATGCACTTCTCTTAGAGACTAACTCTGGCATCAAAGTGAGACCCCACCGACACCCTGACAAGTTCTCCTAATAATTTATTGTCTTGCAGGGATCAAAGGAACATGAAAAAAGAAGATCGACAATCAAGGACACCTTGAAGAGTACATCGTTCATGCCATACCAGAAAATGTTCTAACAAGTTGGTTAGCGATTAAACCGCTTGTACCTGAACTGGGGCAAAGGGGTTTGAAACCCCTTACTAGGGATAATGTCGGTTTTGGATGTATTTCAAATGGTAAAAGATTGAATATCGATCTAAAACAATAATGGCTCCATGTAACTTGACGAAGTCCTGAATGTATCACTTAAGAAGTTTTTGTGTAGAATTCATGTTCCCTTACTAGGGGTAATGTCGGTTTTGGATGTATTTCAAATGGTAGAAGATTACATCTTGATCTGAAACAATTGCGGCTCCATGCATGTAACGCCCCCAAAACTAGCCTTGGCCACCCTTGGCAAGGTTATTAGCAATTACCCCAGTTAAACCAACTTGTCACTAAATTCAGAATCCCCCAAGCATTATTAGAGTTAATGAGAAACTATTAACCATTACAGAGACAAGTATATTCCTTAAAATTAAAGCCATATAGCAACTAATAATAATGCAAAGCAAACATGATAACAACATGAGAATCCTAAGCAAAGTCTATAGTGGCAACCGTGCCACTCTTGAGTTCTAGAAACATGTTCCCCCTATAAGAGTAATAACAGTGTAAGTCTAATGACTTAGTAAGTAAACCTCACAATTAGGTATGATATGAGCTCCATATTATTAGGCAGAAATAAACGTACAATTCTTGGTAAACATTAAAAATGACGTGTTGTCTCCGTTCATACATATTTGAAAATTTGGTTTGGTTAAAAATAAAGGGTGGTGTACTCTAGGCGGCAATCACCCAAGTATTTTGATGCATAAAGACTAAAGTTTTATAGGTCATAACTCTCATGTGTGGTCTACTCGAGATATTATCCTTTCTCAGCAGGGTTTTGCTGTTATGAGGGACCTGTAATACAATATCGATGCCCCGGCCATTGTACGCTACCGTCCACCACTAGCAGCTCGACCGAGTTTGATCTCGGGTGGCCCACGCTAAATAGTGATGTATGTCTTGTAATGACCAACCATTTGGAAATGGCTGCGCCGGTCACAAAAACCACTGGATCCAAGGCCCACACACACACACACATTTACATAAAATGAAGTCTATATAGTAAGCCCATGGCCATTATTCTGCACATACCAGTGTACCATGTCATACGATGCATCTTATCAACTAGTTAGTTAAGCAGTTACCAAGTTATTACAAAAAGTATAAATGCTCATATCATATGCGTGGTTAGTCAACTGACATATCCCATGTTTTTAAGAAAAGTGTTCGTAAGTGTTTAATTACCTTGTGTGCTCGCTTGAGTCCTCCGACATCACACAAACCCTGCTATAACGAAATACGACACATAATTATGTGGAGTACTAGAGGACCTTTATGACTTTGATACTAAGCCTTATCTAACAAATGGGTTGCTAGACTCTAAAATGCACAAGTGAGGCTGAGGGCAACCACCTGGCTCTCTGGTCGTACGTATGGCCTCGAGAGCATACGTTTGGCCAGTGAGTTAAGGATTCCGGCCAAAAGCTCCAAACTGAGTTTTAAAGCTTTTATTCAATCTAAGGGCTGATATATCTCCTTCTAGGCTACTAAGCAGGCACATGGAAGGCAATTAACATGCTATCATGCAACTTAAAGCAATAAAAGAAAGGTTTAAAACTTGTTCAAAACATACTTGGCTTTTGCAAAGAATTAGGTGTAAAAGCTTTTCTAAAACATCTTCAAAACATGAAATACCAATAACAACAATAAAATAACATGGAATGGATAAGAGGATTACCTTGGTAGGTGGCAAGAACACCAAGCTTTCTTCCTTCTCTCTCTCCAATCACAAAACTCACAAAGACACTCATACAAGGGGTTTCAGAGAGCTTGAGGGCAAGAATGGAGCATAAGGGTCAAGGGGAAAAGGGTATTTATAGGTGGTAAAAAGTTGTGAGCGCTGCAAGCAGTTTTGTAAAGAAGCATATGTGATAAATGCTGAATATTATACATTCTAGCCCCTTAATTCATATATATTAACCTTTTAGTCTGTAATTATTTGATGATTTGTGTTGTTTTTGTATTTTCTTGCATTTTTAGGGTTTTGAAGAAAAGCAAGCATTTCTAGCAAGTTTCAGACTTAAAGGACAATTTTGGAAAAGCTAGATGATATGGGATCAAGCGCAGACATGCGCTCGAGCACCCAAGCCAAGGGATCGATTGTTTCTAAGTAACAATGGTTTAATTATATTTTAATTTATGTTTCTCTATATGCATGATAGTTGTATAACTGTGAGAATTGATCTTAATGTTTATATTCAATCATTATGAATCTCTTATCTTGTCTTAGAAAGTCTTTTATATTGATTGAACTTAATCCTTTCATATTTTCTGTGATTATGTAAATGATTGTTATACAACAATTTTAATTGATACATGATCAATAGGATTTGATAGGCCATGCCAAGGAAAGATGGATTGTACTACACCTTAGTTTAGTATAATTTAGGTAGACAATTCATGCCAACCGAAGATGAGTTATGCTTATTCATTGATTGTATGTAGCCTATTGAGGAATTAGATAATCCATACCTAGGGAAGACGGGTCATACCGTATCTTAGCGGTGGACGGTCCGTGCCAACCGAAGATGGATTATACTTATTCCTTAATGATGGTATTTTCTTGGCTACTCGAGTGACACGAGCCCTATATCATACATAATATGAATTTCTCTTATTAATTTATGATTAACAATTGTTATGCGGTTAGTGGTGAAATCAACCCCATATTCTATCTTTCATATCTTTTTATCTCTATATCTTTTATTTTAGGCATTTACTTTTAGAAAACAAAATCAAAACATTCTCCTTTACATTAAGGCTCCATTTACTTCGTCGTAAAATGGTTTTCAGAAAATGATTTCCGCATTTTATGGTGTTTACTTCGACGTAAAGTAGTGACCAAACAAAAATCATTTTCCATTGACCAGAAAATCCTTCATTAACTACCGTAAATTGGTTTCCAATTTTAAAATCCGTAAACGAATTCCCCAAATTCTTTCGACACCCTCACCAACCCACCCAACTATTATCTCCCTTCATGCTCAAACACACAAAAGACGCTCCTTCCTCCTCTTCGCTCGCTCTTCCTTTCCTTCTTCGCTCGTAAGCTCTAGCCCAAGCCACACCCTCCTCCATGTGTCCCAAGACGATGAGCCTGATGAAGCCATGGTCTCCTCCGCCTCCGCCATTCGCAGAGCCTTGACCTCTCCCATGGAGTTCATGCAGCGAATAGACAAGGACCAAAAGTGTCGCCTCGTCCTCCTTAGCCCCGATTTTTGAAGACTCTACGTCGAGCAGCTGGACCTCTTTCGCCAAATTATTGATCTCAACGCTTTGCTCTCGGTCTGTCAGTTACTTAGTTTTTCCATAAGCTCTGTTTGGCTGCCGAGAAAATTTCCAAGTGTTTTAGCTAAAATAAGTGTTTTAGCTAAAATTTCCGGTCAGTCCCAGTGTTGAAAACCACAACCGTGTCTTTTTACCAAATTTCCACAAAAATTTTTGGTTTTCCTGCGTTTTCTCAGTAACCAAACAAAGGGGAAAGCTTGTTCAGAGCTAATCTGTAGAAGGATGGCTTTTTTGGCTGAGATTTGCTGATTTTATTGGCATGCTGAATTATTTTTGTGATTTCTTCTTGCTATGTAACAAAGAGAAAAATATAACTTTTATGGTGAAGTATATTTATTCCTTGAATTTGTGTTGTGATGCTTTGGTCTGTTTATGCCTGTGATCTGTAGCAGCATGTTTGTTTTTTCACTCTGTGTTTTTTCAAATTAAATATTATTTTAAATTAAATAAAAATATATATAAAAAAATATTTTTCGTGTGCCCGGTAAACATCGTAAAATGTTTTCGGCAAAAAATATTTTCAGGAAAAATTACTTCCCTGAAAATATTTTCTGACGAAAACCATTTTACGTCGAAGTAAACGAAGCCTAAGTTATATTTAATTTTCATAAACTTGGTAACAACACCTTGCAGTCCTTGAGGTTCGACACCCTCTCTATAGCCATATCCTACAAAAATTCATTCTATTACGAGTGGTAATTTACTATTGATATATTTTTGCTTTAAAAATACCACATCAATTTTTGGCGTCATTGCCGGGGACTGCTTAACGGTTTCATTATTAAATTTTAAAGATTAAATTTAGCTTAATTATTTCATGCTTTCCTTTATTTTTCTAATTTTCTGTTTCCGTTTTCTTTTATGTTCTTTTCTTTTCTATTTCAGGACCGTAGCTGTGCAGAGCCCAAAACACGGCTACACTCGAACCCAGCCAACCTGCGATCAAGCCTAACATCGATAGTGCAATCGAGTGCACCTGTGCCAACCTGCTAGATTCCAGCAACTGTAGCACCTAAATTTCTAACACACCTACAGGCCATTTTTCATGTGGGGAGGCATTCCAACACCCCATGGACCATGTTCATATTGCTATAGTCCTTATCACCATGTTAGAGATTGTCCTACCACTGGACAATTTTCTAACTATTCTTATGAGCATATGAACACACCGTTCTCTAGACCGAGGAATGACCCTTATTCTGTTTCCTATAACCCGGAACAACCAATCTAATCTCTCGTGGGAAGCTTAAGCTTTTGGAAAGTATGCTCCAGAATGTCATAAACTGCACCATCAATCATAATTGTAGTCCAATGATCAATCCTATTCCCCTCAATAACAAGCAACTCCATAACAGCAGTACCAAGAGGAGCCACCTCCTCGGTCAGATCCTAACTTTGAAGATCGGATGCTACAAATGATGAGCAAGTTGACCGGCAAGGTGGGCGAGATAACCAGCAAGATGGGCGAGTATACCAACAAGGTGGGCGAGATAACCGACAAGGTGGGCAAGATAACCGACAAGGTGGATGAGATGACTCAGATAGTAAACTTGCACTCTCAATCTATTGCCAGGCTAGAGGCTCAGGTAGAACTAATAGCTGATATCCTCAATAGGATGGAAGAAAAAAGAGCTTTAAAGTCAGCCGGTGGCCAATCCTAATGGACACTATATAGAGGATGACAGTAATTCTTATCATGAGCAAGCTATCACCACACTGAGGGGTGGAGGTATGGTCGAAAACCACATGGAAGAGAGGAAGGAGGAGCAAATTGAGGCCTCACAGGATCTACACTGGGAAAAAGGCAAGGAAATGAGTACTGCAGCTTCTTCACCATCAATTCCTATTCCCAAGACACCATATGAGCCCCGAGCCCCTATTCTAGGTAATCTAAAAACTTCATTTTTAGATATAAATGACACCATCCCGATCATTAGTTCTTATGACTTACCAAGAGGCCATGAGAGTAGACTGTTAGGGTTGTTAGAAGAGCAAAAAGAGATCACTGAGGTAGAAAAATTTCCTGAGTATTCTCCTCATTTTACTCCAGTTCATGATTCCCTACCGGATGAGAAATTGTTTGAGAATACTCAAAAGGATCTACCTTGATATGCGAAAATTCATAATTGCCTATCTATAGGTAAAATCCTTTCTCTTTGGTTCATGAGAAGAAAAGATTGGTGTTTCAAATTAAGCTTAAAGGTCAAAGAACATTGAGTGCATCAAGGATGTGGATTTCATTGACTTGGTGGTTTCTATATATTTTGACTAGATGAGTCAGCTTTATAGGTTCAAGCACAGGTCCTATACACATGAACCTCACTCCACCAGGGTACATGATCTCCATCTAGGTTTATTTTATCCATTGTTGTTCTGTTTTTGCAGTTTGATTATACTTTGACAACAATGTGTGCATTTGATTGTTTCTTGGTTGGAGTATCACTTTCTTTTTTAGGACATGTTTTTGCATTCAAGTTTGGGGTTATGATATTCCCCACATCTGCTCATTCAGGTAGTCCTATACTCTTGATCTTATTCTTTAGTTATGTACATACATTGGGGACAATGTATGATTCAAGTTTGGGGGTATGGAAAAACAAAATACTGTCCAAAATTATTGTTATGTAATTCTTAAGCATGTGGTTGAGCTTTGATTTTGGTATGAATTACATTGGTAGGCTTAAGGTTATGAACACATGATCATATGACTTAGGAATTTTCAGTCTTCTTACTTACTTTTGGCAACATGAGATGTGATGCAGCCTAATGAAGTGGAAACCAATAAAATAGTACAAGAAGAAAGGTAAATAATTCCTAGGATTTGAATTTCTCAAAACCTGGGAATTCTTTTTCAAAATATGGAGTCTATCTATAAATCAAAGGAAAAATGAAGAAAACTCAACTCTGAGATTCTTATTTATAGAAAACTTATAATCAACATAAACTGAATTGTTTGGAGGCTATAAACATGTATATATAGCCTCAAGTCCAACAAAGTACGAAATAGGACTCTTAAAACCTTAATACTAATCAAATAAGTAAAATAACATCGGTTTAGGACTTTTAAACCCTAATACTAATCAAATAAGTAAAATAATGTCAGTTTAATAACTTAAAACACAAAAAGTAACATAAAACCCCGTGTGCGCTCGAGCACAGACATGAGTGCAATCGAGCGCAGACACGACTGCGATCGAGTGCATATGGGCTCGATCCTGCGATCGATCGCAAATCATCTTGCGATCAAGCGTAGCTCCAAAGAGCTTTGGTCCTCAGCTGCAGCTCTGGTTTGGGAACGCATCGCCATCCTCCAAGGTGGTTCTACCTTGCCATCTCTCCTCTTCTTCGTCATGTACTCCCAAGCATCTTAGTCTACATCAAGATGCTTCTTGTTTCAATTTAATATTTACCTTGAGCACACGAGCACATGTTTGTGAGGTATGAAATTTGAGACCAATTATGTTTGTTTTCAATGTTTTGAATTTTGTTGGATGATGTATTGGATGAATAACCTTGGCATGCTATTTAAAAAAAAAAAAAAAATCAAGTTTGAATTTTTCACTGAGTAATTGGACTTCTTGCCTCATTAAGCAACGAGTGTTCGCGTAACAAAGTGAGAAGTTTAGTTTAATTAATAATATGACTAGCTTAGCTTCGTAACCTTTTTGACTCGAGTTAGTAAGTTCTTAGGGGTGTCTTTACACCTAGTGCCCTAAAGCCATTTGGTTTGGGAGTCATTGACCTAACATTCGATACATAGGTCAACTTGAAAGCTTAAGAGAGTTAAGCATTGTAAACCCTGTATGAAAAAAAAAAAAAAAGTGTATGCCTTGGTTGTTTCATCTGATAGGAAGTCCAATAAATTCTGAGATGTTGATTCATTTATGTTGGAATTATTTTGAAGCCTCATGATTGTGTGTTAGTTCACTTTGCATTAATTGAAATTTATTGTATCTCAACCTGCCAATTATAAGTGATTTGACTTGAGAATTTCTTAGAATTTTGAAGATTGAGTTTATCACTTTAAGCTCGCTAATAAATGAGAACCATTATTTTCGTGATACTTTATTCTTTTGAATGACATAATGATGACAATGTTTGTGGGTATCATTCCTGGAAAACCCTCACGAGACTTCACTCGTCCTCTAGAAAATTTCTAGAAGTTTAAAAGGCTTGTTACATATGCTAAATGCAATAGTACATCCCACGAAAAATAGATTTATCTTTTTGTTTTTCAATTTATTTTATGTTTTGTATTGCTAAGGGACTAGCAATATATAAGTTTGGGGGTGTGATAAGCACCGAATATTGCACATTCAAGCCCCTTAGCTTGCATATGTTAATTCTTTAGTATTGTTATTTATTTGATTTTGTGTCGTTTTATTGTTTTCAGGTTTTAAATAAAGATACAATTAATTCCATTGAATTTGGGCTTAAAATACTCTTTGAGAAGACCTAGAAGATATGGTAACCAATCATAATAGAGGACCTATATGATGTGGTTAAGTTTAATCAAATTAAGGAAAGGATAAAATCAGAATTCCTCTAATTGGAGTCAAAATCAAATTGGATAGAATTTCATATTATGGACATGTCTCAGTATTTTGACCATAACTTTCAGCTTAAACATGGGATTGAGGTGAATCTAGCAGTCCCTAAGGGGAAGCTCGATCGGCTGTGGACCACGCCTAATGAAGCGGAGGTCACAAGTTCGAATCCCCCTTCCCCCTTCCCTTGTATGGACATTTCAAAAAAAAAAGAGGTGAATCTAGTGGCATTGGAAAGCTAACACAAATTTCTACAAATCATTGTGAAATAGGATTTTCCTAATTCGAATGTATACTATGCCAAAATTGTCCCGCAATAAAAGAAAGCAAATTTGGACGAATCCTATTCCAATTTGTACTTGGATTGCTTCCTAATTTGGCTAGGAGAGTGAAGTCCAAATTTTTTAGGTTTCCTAGGGCTTTTAGGACTTATTCGATCCCTATAAATAGACCCTTAAGCTTCAAGAGAAGGGGTGCTTAGTTTTAGACATAAATTATCTCCTTGGAGGCCTGATTCATTGAAGAGGAGAAGATCATGGCAAGAGGTCATCCCAGCACCCCGATGAGCAGCTAAATTCTGTAATAGGGTGTTGATGTAACCCTTTTCAAGTAACAATGGTTTAATTATATTTTAATTTGGATTTTTCTATATGCATGATAGTTGTATAACCGTGAGAATTAATCTTAATGTTTATATTCAATCATTATGAATTTCTTATCTTGTCTCAGAAAGTCTTTTATATTGATTGAACTCAATCCTTCATATTTTCTGTGATTATGTGAATGATTGTTATACAACGGTTTTAATTGATACATGATAAATAGGATTTGATAGGCCATGCCTAGGAAAGACGGATTGTATTACACCTAGTTTAGTGTAATCTAGGTAGACAGTTCGTGCTAACCGAAGATGAGTTATGCTTATTCGTTGATTGTGTGTAGCCTTTTAAGGAATTAAATAATCCATACCTAGGGAAGATGGGTCGTACCACATCTTAGTTGTTAGGTGGACGGTCCATGCCAACCAAAGATGGATTATAATTATTCCTTAATGATGGTATTTTCTTTACTACTCGAGTGACACGAGCCCTATATCATGCATAATATGAATTTCTCTTATTAATTTATGGTTGACCATTGTTATGTGGTTAGTGGTGAAATCAACCCCCTATTCTATCTGTCATCACTTTTTTTATCTTTATGTCTTTTATTTTATGCATTTACTTTTAGAAAACAAAATCAAAACATTCTCCTTTACATTAAGTTATATTTAATTTTCATAAACTTGGTAACAACACCCTGCAATCCTTGAGGTTCGACACCCTCTCTATAACGGTATCCTACAAAGATTCGTCCTATTGTAGGTGGTAATTTATTATTGATATATTTTTGCTTTAAAAATACCACATCAACGGATAAGAAGGATTTTAATAAAACTCAGTTTTAACAAAGGACCCAAGCCCACAATTGTAGCCTAACAACCCCTAAATCGTTTTGAAGCCTGAGCGTAATCCTTTTTGAGTGGATGTACACTAGGGTTACTGGATGTATGCCTCTATTTCTAAAGTGGACGTACGCGAGGGGACAACCGGACGTCCGCCTCTAACCTTTTGTGAGTACGCAATGAGGACCATACCAGACATACGCTATTTTTTGAATAACCACTGGTTAATAACAATACTTATGAGACACTCTTTGGACAAGTGAGTAAATAGTACCAAACATACGCCCCGATAGTACTGGATGTCCGCTGCTTTTCAGAGGAGTTGGTCGCGTCCTCAGCTTTTTTAGCCTATAAATACCAACCCCTCCCCCACCCCTTGAACTCGTCCTTACACCCCCAGGCCCTCTGTGACTACCAAAATGAGTGTTCTTGAGAGTTTTGTGATTTAAGAGAGAGAAAAGAAGAAAGCTTGGTGTTCTTGTCGCTTACCAAGGTAACCCCTGCCCATTTCTATGTTTTTATATTATTATTACTATATTGCAATTTTTAAAGGCACTATGTCGAGTTCATCCATTCATTTTCTTACAAAAGCAAGAAACGTTTTCAAAAGAGTTTAATCTCCTTTCGATGCAAGAAATGTGTTTTTCTTACATTGCATGTATTTATTTTATAGCTTAAAAGGAGTTATAATAGCCCTAGATCGCATGAAAGCCTTTAAACCCCGTGGAGAGCTTCTGGCCGAATTGCCGACTCTTTGACCAGAAGTACACTCTCGAGCACGAACATACCATCAGGAGGACAGACATCTGCCTTAGCTCATTTTGTTCAACCTAGGTCCCAGTAACCCCTTATGATAGGTTAACCTACTATCCTACTTGTAAGGATCCTCTACTACTACCTGTAATGGTATGTTATATTCCATTATAACAAGATTTACCAATGTCAGAGGATTCAAGCGAGCATGCGAAGTAAGTAAATACTTACAGACCTTTTTCCTTAAAAACGTGGGATATGTCGATTGACTGACCACGAATATGATATGAGCATGCCTACTTTTGTAATTACTTGGTAACTGTCTTATAAACTGATTATTAAGATGCATTGTATGACATGGTACACTGGTATGTGCGGTATAACGGCCCTGAGCTTACTATATAGATTTAATGATATGGTCAAATGTGTGTGTTATATGGGCCTTGGATCCAATGGTTGTTTGTAATCGGTGCAGCCTTAATAGGCGGTTACTATAGGCTGTACATCATTAGCGGTGTGGGCCACCCGAGATCAAACTCGGTCGTGTTGCTAGTATTATGTACAGTAGTATACAATATCTGGAGCACCGGTGTTGTATTACAGGTCCCTCGGGGCAACGCCAACCCTGCTGAGAAAGGGTAATATCTCAAGTAGACCATACATGAGAGTTATGACTTATAAATCATTAGTTTTTATACACTAAAATACCTAGGCGATTGTGCCGGTCTACCCGAAATATTACCCCTTCTCAGCAGGGTTGACGCTATCCCGAGGGACCTGTAGTACAATGCCAATGCCCCAGTCATTGCACGAAACATACCGGACGTAACACTAGCGACATGACCGAGTTCAACCTTGGGTGGTCCACACCACTAATGACGTCCGTCCTATAGTGATCATCTATTAGGAATGGTTGCATCGTTAGTCACGAATCATTGGATCCAAAGCCGCCACACACGCACATATTGACCATAAAGCTAACCCGTATAGTAAGCCCATGACCATTATATTACACATACCGGTGTACCATGGCATACGATGCAATTAGTCTTATCCGTCTTTTACATGCACAGTTTTACAAGTCTCATTATTATCTTGTTAACAGACACACATTTTCACAAAAGAGAGTTACCTGTAGTTCCAAAATGTATTTCATGAGAGTTGCAAAATATGCATGTTTGACATCTATATAAAATACGTACAATGCAGGAAAAGTAACAACAAAGCATCCATGTGAGTTTGTACTCACCAGGGCCGTAAAGCTCCTCCACGTAATTCCCTTGAGGCTCCATAACCTCAAATACTGAGAAAAGTCCTATTATTAGTTCTATTTCTACTAAAACAACTCTACAACAAGGAAACAGGAGCTATGGGATGGCTGGTGAAAATAGGGTTTCCCTGTCACACACTGACCGTACGTCCGAACTCGGGGTCGTACGTCTGCTATGACACTTTGGGCCATACGTCCGGTCTCGAGACCGTATGTCCTCTCTGAGGTCTTTCAGGGAGAACCTCATTTTCTCTCCACTGTTCCCCTATTCTCCGACCCCTAAGGCCAACAAAAGCTTCCTAGGGCCTCCTAACACAGATCAAAACCTCCATGCAAAGCAACAACGCTAAGCTAACGTAATGCTAGCCTAAGCAAGATCTAAAGCATAACTAAGCTAACAACTACAACTAGCAACATAGAACTATAATTGAGCAGCATAATGACGTATTTAAAAAGTTAAGTAACTGAGCGTTACCTCCTTGAAGCAAAACCTCGAGAGTTCCTCCTCCAGCAACACCGAAACACTCATGAAACCTCACAAACACTTACAAAATGGTCAACTGGCAACCTAGGGGAGTAAAGAGGGATTGAGGGGAGGATTTGGTGTGAAATGGACAAAAGGGTGAGGGGGTATTTATAGGGCTAGAAAGCAACGAACGTCCGGCCAAAGTGGCTTACATCTTGTACTATTACATAGCGGTCCAAAGGCTATCTTGTATGTCTAGGTATTACCCGGAGAGTATTCCAAAAAGTAGTGTACGTCCAGTACTTTTGGGCGTACGTCTGTGTACTATTTACAAAGTACAGCATACTATATGTCAGTGTATGTCAGGTGGTCCCCCAACGTACGTTTGCCAAAAAGTAGCATACGTCGCGAAAAAAGACAAGAGCATACGTCCGCCTGACCTAGCGTACGTCTGCACTAAAAGACAAGAGCGTACGTTCGCCAAAAAGTAGCGTACGTCCGGTCCAAAAGTTCAATTTCCCAAAATGCCCTTCTGGCAGATCCTTTGTGACCGAAAGTCCAAATTAACCCTTTAACTAAGCTACTTATGCTTAGTTAAATATTTGGGTCACTACAGGCTAGGAAGAGGAAAGGTTCTTTTTTAGGGTACTCCCGAGAACAGATCTAGTGGAGACGGGGTAGGGCCACAATGGTGCCCTTACTCTTATCAAAAAAGACCCTGGGATCTCCCACCTTGATGTCATGCTTTTTGATGAAATGGACACCACCTATAAGACAACCTTAAACCTCCTCCCTCTCAATCCTATCTTCAACTACCCTCCCAGACACATCTTCAAAGCATCTCGCAAAGTTAAGTAGGTATCTTCCTCTACTATCACACTGTGACCCTCTCAAATTATGGGGACATTAATTTGTCCCCCAAAACCTCATGAAGATTCTCTCATGGAACTGCAAATGGCTTTCCAGGCCTACTACAGTTTGACACCCGACGATGTTAATCCATGACAACAGTTCTGACATCCTCTTTCTCTCTGAAACCAAATCTCCTTCCCTTCAAGTCTCCTCTATTTTCAATAGACTTGGATTTTTCTTGATGTCTCAGTTTGCTCCTATTGGTTCTAGTGGTGGCCTTGTTCTTGCTTGGAGGCCTGAGGTGGAACTTGAATGTTTCTTCTCAAACAAAAATAACATCTCTACTTTGTGTTACTCTGAACCCCCAACTCCCTCTTGGATTCTCTTTTGTATATATGGTCCTCCTGACAAAAGTGATAAGTTAGCTTTTTCGGACTCCGTTACTTCTATTGGTGAAGGTTTTGTTAGTCCTTGGCTCTGTATTGGGGATCTCAACTACATTTTGGATCAATAAAAAAAATTAGCAGTAGGCCTGTTGCTAGCTCTTTTCACTGCCCCTTCAAGCACTTCATTGATCATTTTGGTTTGGTGGATTTAGGTTTTGTTGGAAACCCATTTACCTAGTGCAACAATAGAAAAGGATTCGCTACTATCAAAGAGAGACTAGACAGAGGTTTGGCCTCCCTCATCTAGATTCATCTCCACCTTGAATTTTCCCTTCAACATATCCCAGCCTCTCTTTCTAATCACCACCTCATCTCCCTAAATACTGCTTTCTTCTCCTCATTTCTACCTAGACCCTTTAGATTTGAAGAGTTCTGGACAAAAGACCTTACATGTGGTTTGTGATCGGTGTCAAATATTGTATATTGGACCCCCCTTAACTTAAGTTTGTTAGGCTCTTAGCTTTGTTAATATTTAATGTTTTATCTTGTTTTAGTGTTTTAGTGTGTTGTAGGTCTTTGGTGCAAAAGGTGGCTCAAAGGGGAGAAATGAAGCAAAGAAGGAGTCAAGCCCCAGGAAGTGCATTCGAACGCACTTTTTGCGTTCGAAAACAACTGCGGTCGAACACAACTGCAATCGAATGTAGGGACCACGTTCGAACGCAGGTCTAGTCAGCCCGTGTTTCCCGCATCGCCCTAGCCGGCCCTATCGATCATCGCTTCAACCTTGTGCCGTGGGCAGTTATGTGAGTTCGAACGTACTACGGTCGAACGCAGCGCCTACTCTCGAACGCACGCGGCACGGCGGCACACCTGCGACCGAACGCACAGCACCATGATCGAACGCACGCACGATTGTATTCGAACGCACCCCTGACCTGGCAGCACACTAAATTTTGTCTATAAATAGGATTTAATGTATTTCAATTTTCTCTACGCTTGGGAGATGAGTAGAGGCGCCCTCAGTGGCCTAAAACCTCATTGTTCTTGATTGTAAACACTCTTAAACGTCATTTCTTTAATTAATTATTTTATTTCTTGTTGATTGTGTCTCTCTTTAGCATGAGAGGCTAATTTTCAACTAAGGTTGAAGATGAAACCTCACCATGGATTTATTTAACATGCTTTCATAGTTAGTTTTACGTTAATCCGTTTATTATTTGCCATGTGTGTTCGTTTCGGTTTAATTTCGTGACAAAGTTGCATCGATTGTGCCGTAGTTGTTTAGTCTTTGCGTTTAGTCTGATGGATACATTTCATCGTTCGGGTTACGTTCATTTATCCATTGTAGTTAGTGTTAAATCACTTTCACTTTGGATCCTTTGGACCTAAACCGTTCATGTTTTGTCTTTTGTCAAATGGGCGGACGTTTTGATTATTTCAATAGGCACAATAGGACATGTATAGGGCATAAGAATGCATGAACTAGCGTGACACTAGAACATGCATCGCTTTTAATCGATAGAATGATGTTTAATTAACTGTGTATTTAAATATGGTGAGGTGGATTCTAGACCTTAGGATTTTTATCTCTTTGTTTTATTGCATTTTAATTAGGTTTTATTTTCTGCACACCATGTGTTCGATGTTGGGACTAGGTTAAGATATTATTAGTTTAGGCATTAGAATTGATTTTTAGCAAAGCCGATTCTCTGTGGGTTCAACACTCGCACTTGCACATCCACTGTATTACAAACGACTCGTGCAATTGGCGAGTACAATTAAATTTGTACGATCAAATTTTGGCGCTGTTGCCGGGGAATCGTTGTTTTGTTTGAATTGATTTTTTTTGCTTAGATTAATTTTATTTTTCTACTAGTTATTTTTATTGTGCATTTATTTTATTTATTTCGTGCTTTTGTATATAAAAAAAATCCAAAAAAAATTAGATTAGTGTTTGTTTTTGCATTTTTTTTAGTTTAAGTTCAGTTCTGGAAAATTAGGCGCCGACTGTAACGCCCCGACTTTACTTAATGAAAGCCAAAAGTGGAAATCTCTAAATTGCCACTAAGCACTACTATCTTTTCCTTAATATCATTAGAGATTATAAATCTTGCAGCGGAATAACAATTTTTTTTCTATATATAAAATCCTCATAGAACACACCAGAGCTGAGAACCAGACTTATCTATCAAATAGATCAGCACATTGTACTTTATACAATAATAAAACATATTAATCACAAGTGCCACAGACGGCACATAGGTGGATATACCTCAAAGGTACTTAAAACATGTCTAACTATAGATTCATTCCAAAAGATAGACATCTTCAACACTAGAATACTAGAAAACCTTGTCTATAATAACCTAGACAGACATTTGGATCATCATCACCTCCTCTGCACCTGCATCATATCTATGTAAATGTGGTATAATCGTGGGGTTACCACATTCACATAGGCGGATTAATGAGTCCACGGTCTTAATAAGTATAAGAATTACTAACATTTTCAATATGAGCCATCTTTTTCAAGAGTATCTCTAATATGATGATTATAATAACAGCTACGTAAATTTTCCAAACAGAATTATTTTTGTATAATCTATAGCTGATAAAATAAGCATCAAAGAGTTGTCTGTGATAAAATTCATTTATCTTTCCTAAACAACTTTATATTTATACATATATGCATTTTACTTGCATCTCATAAAATGAATATGCATATAAATACAAAGAAGTAAAACAATTAAATCATAAATCACATTATTCCATGTATGCAATGCAATCTCTAGTCTCTTCGGCTTTCTAAAGGACTTGAACCTTTCGTTTACGGTTTTCAGGAGACACATTCGGCTCCTCTTCGGCTTTCTAAAAGACTTGAACCTTTCGTTTACTGTTTTCAGGAGACACTTCCGACTCCTCGGTTAATACCAGGCTTCTTATTTTAACCTGTAAGGCTCCTTCGGCTTACACCGTTAATATAAGAACACCTCAATATTTTACATTCAACTTTAGAAAGACAAAAGGCTTCTTATTTAACTTGAGAGGCTCTTTCGGCTCCCACCGTTAACATAGAAAAACCTTCTTGCTTCATATTTAATTCATCTCTTATTCTCAATGTTCAACAGTATGCAATAACATGTCTCTTAAAATCATTCTTTCATTCTCACAATCATCTCATTTCATTTCATAACTCATTTCAATATATATAAAAATAATTGAAAGCATATAATCATGTTATTCATAAAATAGTCAGGCTCATTTAATAATCACATTTCAAAAGCTTTATAAAAATAGTATCAATCTCAGTAAGCAATTGTACTCACTAAAATAGTACCATGCTCAATAAGTAATTATACTTACATGTCACTGTTATGCGGGATTCCTCTGCTAACTCTTGATTATAAAAATCACTGCATTTTTTTGTGCGCTTGCGCGCGACCATATATTAGTCCAAAATTATAATTAAAAGGCTAAAATAACGACCTCTTAATTCTCTCTATACTCTACCCAAAATTGGGCAGCATAATGCCATCTATCTAAAATATTATAATGTCACTTGGGCATCATAACGACTATGTAGCGTTACCACATATTGTTATATGGGCATTACTACGGCATTAATATAATATAATATTTAAAATGTCTAACATTATTTGGGCATTACAACGGCGCTATTGTAAAATACCTAATAAAATTTAGGCAGCACAACGACGCATTTGTAATATTTAAAAGCATGATTGAATGTAATATCCGTCCTGAAATATTCAATCACACTTTCCCGCGTAATTTAGGCATTATAACGACGTAATTTAAATTCTAATAAATAAAATTGACATAATTTAAATTCTAACAACTAGAATTGACATAAACTAAGGATAAAAGAAATATACCTAGCAATCCCACTTAAAATCGCTCCAAAGCTTATTACTAAAAATATATATCTCACTTTCTTCTTCTTCTCTTTTTTTTTTCTTTTTTTTTCTCTTCTCTTCACTGTGCGAGAGGGAGAGTAGCCGGTCCTATTTATATGCAAGGCTTTGGGACACAACTGGAATTTTCACTAAAGATTGAAAGGTAGGCGCCGAACCACTTGCCACTTACAACACTGCAGCTGTTTTCATTTTTCTCCTCCTTGCCGCTACTCCATCAAATATATACTATACACGTAAAGCAAAAGAATTCCTGAAGATTCTACCATCCACACGGCCAGCCCCTTCCTTAACAAGATAATATATATATCTATTGAGCATTAAATGCTCATCGTGCAACCCATTTCACATATATATATACATATATATTATAAACAAATATATATATTGATATATATATAATCATATTAAACAAAACAATTATTTAATATACTAATATCTCCATTACCATTAACACCTAGGCACTTAATTAGGTAAATCTTAAATGCCAAATAACTCATACTAGAAATTAGAGCTAGTTCTAATTTTCTATTTCTCAGTTTAAACTGAGAATATTAAACTAGACATCAAATATATTTTCCTGATATATTTGATTTAACCTAAGAGCATAATTTAGACTAAAGCATTTTAAGTCATCTTAATAAATTTCTCGGGTATTACACCGACAGTGCGGTCGAACGCAGTTTCTATGTTTGAACGCACTTGAGCCTATTCATTCGGCCACGTACCTGCACTCGCGATACACGCTTCTACATGCGAGCGTGCGCCTCTGACAGACCGTAGTGTGCCGTTACGAACGACCGCACCTCAGTTGCGTTCGAACGCACGTGCACATACTACTACATTTTTTGTGTATCTGCGTGTCTGCGATCGATCGTAGTGCCCTGCGTTCGAACGCACTTCAGCTGGCTGCACCAACAGACCCGAGGCAGTGTATGTGTCCAATTTTCATTTTTTTTATTTTATTTTATTTAATTATTGTTTTGTCTGTATATATTTAATTATTTGGCCTGTTTTTATTTATTTTCTTGTTGTTGTGAATTTTTGTTCGTTTAATTTAATTTTTATTTATTTAATTAGTTTATTGTTTTGTTAATTAGTTGTTTAGTTATTTATTTAGTTTGTTAGTTTTTGTTTATTTTTGTATATGGATATTGTTTCATGTTGGATATTTTGAACTGTTTGGGTGAAGCATGAGTCTTCCGTTCAATTATTTTGATGTTTCCCCTAGTGGTAGGACGCCTAATCCTACCAATTTGCACCCACATGAACCATGTTCACACTGCTCCAGCCCTTATCATAGTATAGGTGATTGTCTGCATTGGGGGCAATTTTCCAATTTTTCACATGAGCAATTGAACACCAGTTTCTCCAGTCCTGGGTTTGAATTAGATTCAAATTTTTATAACCCAGACTGGAGCAACTATTCTGATTTTTAGTGGCATGATCATGCTACGAAAAATTTTGCTCCCCAGGTTGACGAACTGCACCATCCTGAATATCCGCAGTTCGACAACCATTTTTCTTCCCATTCATCATTTGGCTATCCTCCTGAGAAATCTTCTTTGGAAGAAACTCTTAAGGAATTCATGGAACTAGTCAGCCAACCCACCATTCCTGAGCCACATGAACCATCATTAGAAGACGCACTCGAGGAGTTTGGGAAAACAGTCGACCAACCTTGTCAAAAAATCATAGATGCTACTGTGGCAAACACTGAAGCAGTTGCAAGGTTGGAAGGACAGCTTGGTCATCTAGTTGCTGAGTTCAAAAGAATTGAGGAAGAGGAACTTCAAAGTCAGGAGATGGCTAGAGGGCAGTACATGATTGATGAGGATTGCCCTAGCAATCCTCATCATGAGCATGTCCAAGCCACCATCACATGTAGGAGTGAGGAAATTGTTGATGATGCAGTAAGTCAGTTTAGCTTAGAGGACCCTAAGATGGAATGTTTCACCCAGATGACTGTGACCTAGACCTTGATAGGCTAGTTGTGCAAGATGGTGTGTTGCATGAGTTAAGTTTAGAGGATCCTGAGATGGAACACTTCACCCAAGAAGATGACCTAGACCTAGACAGGCTACTTGACCATGCTGATACTTTTAGTGAGCCTAGTCTTGAGGATCCATCGGGAGAGTGTTTTGATCAAATTGAAGATGATATGGATCTTGACAAGTTCCTCAAGCAAGCTGTGAGGTCTAGAGAGCCAAGTCTGAAGGATCCTTTAGAAGAGAGCTTTGCTCAATTTGAGTTTGATTTGGACCTTGAAATGGTACATGAGCAAGCTAAGGCCTTATTGGATCCCACTCCTAAGATGTAGACTGAAAATGGGGAAGAAGAAATGCAGGAGCAGAATGAGCCCCCGCCAATTTCAAATTGGCCCAATGACATGGAAGTGAGTACTGAAGCTCACTCCTTCGTCACAATCCCTCTCGAGACATATCATTCACATCAAGTTACATCTTTCCAATGTCTCGAAGAGCCATCTTATGTAGAAATCTTTGAGGAATCGCACACAGAAGATCACAAATCTAGGAACCGTGTTCCTAAGTGGATCCCTCGAAACAAGGACAACTACATAAGATGGCAGAACATCCTTCCAGAGGGGTATCAGATTTTAAAGAAGAAATGATGGAAGAGATTGGTTGGACACCCTTATGAGCGGGGAAGGTGCGGTATTTTTCATTTTTATTTTTCGCACCGCATTTTTTATTTATTTTCTTTTTGTTATTTTATTTCCTGTCATTTTAGTTTGTTTCGGTTTCTAACAGTAATTAACATTTTGATATTTGATCTTTGAGAAAAAGATTGCTGTTAGTTTTTGACAGGTGTTCTGATGTTCAAGTTTGGGGGACGCCTTGGACTTTGCTCATCCCGGTTCCTCATCCCACTGTAATGTATTTCTTTTCACATTGGGGACAATGTGTCATTTAAGTTTGGGGGTGTGGACAAACACTTTATCTATCTTGTTTTGTTTTGTTTTGTTTTTGTCTGTATATATTTGTTTTTGCCTTGTATATAAATTTTTTCTTTTTGTTTGTTGCTATGTTGTTGATTGGTCATGACTTACATCGTAACTGTAGATTGCATGTCATTGATGTGTTTAACTTGTTTGAACATTACCTATCATTAGAAATCCCAGTTTTTGATTCATGTGTTGGATTAGAGAGACTCCACTTGTTTAATTGATATTTCACATGCACGCTAGCATTAGGGTCTGTGGGGTATGAAATTTGACTTTGAAAAATGTTTCTTGAGATTTTTAGGTTTTTGCGATGTGATGATGAAACCTTGGCTAGTAATAATATTAAAAAATAAATAAAAAATTTATAATAAGTTGAACTTTTTATTGAGTAACCGGACCTCGTGCCTCATTAAGTATTGAGTGTTCGCGTCAAAAGATGAGAAATTTCAGCTAAAAAATTGTATGGCTAGTTTAGGCTCCATAGCTCTTTTGACTTGAGTAATTAAGCCCTAGGGATGTCTCTACATCTAGTGCCCTAAAGCCGTCTCGCTTGGGAGCCACTGGCCCAACGCTCGTTACATAGGTCATTTAAAAGCTTAAGGGAGTCAAGCATTGCACAGCCTACACAAAAAATTTGCATCTTTCAATTCAAGCCTTGGTTGTATTTATCATATTGTTTTCCTTTGAATTTTGGGATACACGTCTTTGGAGAATGATTGAAACCCCATGATCTTGTGTTAGTTCACTTTGCACGTTATGGAGCACGTGTTGTCTCAATTTTCCAACCTTGAGTGAAAATGATGTTTGGATGCCTGAATGATGTGGTTTGTATGTTCAACATGTTAAATTTGCTAATGATGTATGAATCATGTGTTTGTGTGAAGGGCTTTGTCCATTAATAACATAGGTCCAATAATTGTTTGTGGGTGTCGTTCCTGAAAAACCCTCACGAGACTTCACTCGTCCACTAGGGATGCCTAGTGGTTTAAAAGGCTTGTTGCATACGCTAAATGCAATCGTTTCTTCCACGAAAGCGGATTTATGTTTCTTGTTTTATTTTCAATTTTGTTTTGCTAAGGGACTAGCAAAATGTAAGTTTGGGGGTATTTGATCGGTGTCAAATATTGTATATTGGACCCCCCTTAACTTAAGTTTGTTAGGCTCTTAGCTTTGTTAATATTTAATGTTTTATCTTGTTTTAGTGTTTTAGTGTGTTGTAGGACTTTGGTGCAAAAGGTGGCTCAAATGGGAGAAATGAAGCAAAGAAGGAGTCAAGCCCCTGGAAGTGCGTTCGAACACAACTGCGGTCGAACGCAGGGACCACGTTCGAACGCAGGTTCAGTCAGCCCGCGTTTCCCTCGTCGCCCTAGCCGGCCCTATCGTACATCGCTTTAACCTTACGCCATGGGCAATTATGTGCGTTCGACCGCACATAGTGCGTTCGAACGCACTGCGGTCGAACGCAGCGCCTACTCTCGAACGCACACGACACGATGGCACACCTACGACCGAACACACAGCATCATGATCGAACGCACGCACGATTGCGTTCGAACGCACCCTCTGCGTTCGAACGCACCCCTGACCTGGCAGCACACTAAATTTTGTCTATAAATAGGATTTAGTGTATTTCAATTTTCTCTACGCTTGGGAGACGAGTTGAGGCGCCCTCAGTGGCCTAAAACCTCCTTGTTCTTGATTGTAAACACTCCTAAACGTCATTTCTTTAATTAATTGTTTTATTTCTTGTTGATTGTGTCTCTCTTTAGCATGGGAGGCTAATCTTCAACTAAGGTTGAAGATGAAGCCTCACCATGAATTTATTTAACATGCTTTCATAGTTAGTTTTACGTTAATCCGTTTATTATTTGCCATGTGTGTTCGTTTCGGTTTAATTTCGTGACAAAGTTGCATCGATTGTGCCGTAGTTGTTTAATCTTTGTGTTTAGTCCGATGGATACATTTCATCGTTCGGGTTACGTTCATTTATCCATTGTAGTTAGTGTTAAATCACTTTCACTTTGGATCCTTTGGACCTAAACCGTTCATGTTTTGTCTTTTGTCAAATGGACGGACGTTTTGATTATTTCAATAGGCACAATAGGACATGCATAGGGGGTAAGGATGCATGAACTAGCGTGACACTAGAACATGCATCACTTTTAATCAATAGACGGATGTTTAATTAACTGTGTATTTAAATATGGTGAGGTGGATTCTAGACCTTAGGATTTTTATCTCTTTGTTTTATTGCATTTTAATTAGGTTTTATTTTCTGCACACCATGTGTTCGATGTTGGGACTAGGTTAAGATATTATTAGTTTAGGCATTAGAATTGATTTTTAGTAAAGCCGATTCTCTGTGGGTTCGACACTCGCACTTGCACATCCACTGTATTACAAACGACTCGTGCAATTGGCGAGTACAATTAAATTTGTACGATCAGTTTGGTAATTGATGTTGCTTGGAATTTGCCTGCTACTAGCTCTCCTGCTCACTGTCTTGTTAAAAAATTGTTGCATATCAAAGCTTCTTTGAAAAGGTGGAATTATCTTCATTTTGGAAACATTCAAGCTAAGATCAAGACTACTTTGGCCATGATTGACAACATTAAAAAATCCCCTCCCAGCCCTAGCTCTTTCTCTATAATCCTCTCTAAAAGTCTCTCTTGATGATCTTCTGATCAAGGAGGAAATTCTATGGGAGTCCAAATCTAAAGAAATTCGGCTCTCTTGTTCTAAGCTCAACACTGGGTTCTTTCATACTTCCACCATTATCAGAAGAAGATCTAATGCTGTCAATTTTCTCAAGACAAGTTTGGGGTCTTAGCTGTTTGACAGAGCAGCTATTGGATGAACTTTTGTTTCCTATTTCTCCAATTTGTTTACTTCTTCTCTCCCTCCTATTGAAGATGGGATGCTGGACCTCTTCTCCCCCATAATCTCTACATATTACAATTTGAATCTTTGTTCTATTCTCTCTAAGAGTGAGGTGATCCAAGCTCTCTAAAGTTTAGGATCTACCAAAGCTCCTGGCCCCAATGGATTCTGTAACACCCTGGTCTCTCATATTGGGAAGATTAAAAGAAGCCCACATAGAGTGGGTAGTTTATAAAGATAGTCATCGGTGCTAAGTCCCACATTGCCTAATTACTAGGTAAAACTAAGCTTTATAATGAATTTTAGAGAAGCTACAAATTGACTAGTTTTTTGGGATGATAGCATAGATGTGACTAGCACTTTTTCCTACGTCGTTACAACTGGTATTAGAGCCACCCAGTAACGCCAAGTCATGTGGTACTGGAGCATATCATGACATGACCCTAATGAGGACGTCAGAAATTTAAGAAAGAGAGTTTGTAACATCCAAGTCCCATATTGGGAAGATTAGAAGAAGCCCACATAAAGTTGGTGGTTTATAAAGATAGTCATGGGTGCTAAGTTCCATATTGCCTAGTTACTAGGTGAAACTAGGCTTTAAAATGAATTCAGGGAAGCTCTAAATTGACTAGTCCTTTTAGGGTGATAGTGCAAATGTGGTTAACGCTTTTCCCTGGGTTGTTACAGATTCACTACTATTTTCTACAAAAAATACTAGTCTTCTATCAGAAAAGATGTCTGGGCTTGTGTTTGGAATTTCTTCCAGAACAGACATCTCCTTAAAGACAAAAATCATACTTACATAGCTTTTGTGCCTAAGCAAAGTGGCTCTCACACTGTCCCTAAATTCAGGCCCATTAGCTTATGTAGTATTGTCTACAAGATCATCACCAAAATCATAGCTAACAGATTTAAGATTGTTCTCTCTAAGATAATCTCCCCTCTTCAATTTGCTTTTGTACCTAGTAGGAATATTCAAGATAACACTATCCTTGCTCATGAACTGCTCCACGCTTTCAAGAACAAGAAAGGGAAGGGGGGTTTATGTTTATCAAAATGGATATGGAAAAAGCTTTTATACAATGGATATGGAAAAACCTTTTGATAAAATGGAATGGAGTTTTCTGCTGGCTATCATGAGAAAGTTAAGGTTTAATGATATTTGGATTGGCTAGATTGAATCATGTATAACCTCTTATTCTTTCTCCATTCTGATTAATGGTGGCCTGTAACACCCTGCCCCAATGACAATAGGATCATGACCATCACGGCTTTAAAATGCATTGCTGTCATTAAGGGTGTAAGTATACATATAAGCACATCCCCATCTCCATACCCAGGCGATGTTGGACATCACAATCACTCTCTCTTAGGACCCAGCGTCCCCACTGGTGACCCTTATGAGATTAGCCCATTCTTGGCGTCCCAGCGAGCACCCGCTAGCGACCTTCATGGGCTTGTGCACATTTCCCCCATCTCAAGCTAGGCAGTGGCTCTAATACCATTTTTAACACCCCACCCCAATGACACACAATATTGTCCGCTTTTGGCTCCCTTAAACTAGACTTCCCAGGGGGGTCACCCATCCTGGTACTACTCTTGCAAAAGCACGCTTAACTGTGGAGTTCTGATAGGATCATGACCATCACGGCTTTAAAATGCGTTGTTGTCATTAAGAGTGTAAGTATACATATAAGCACATCCTCATCTCCATACCCAGGCGATGTGGGACGTCACACAGCCCTTTTGGTTTATTGTCTCTTGATAGAGGATTGAGGCAAAGGGATCATCTTTACCTTTTCTTTTTCTTTTCTTTTTTTTCTTTTTTTTTTTTCATTCTTTGATCATAAGTGTTTTCTAGATTGATGTTTAAAGAAGAAAGGCTTGGTCCCATTCAAGGTTTAAAGATAGCTAGAAACAACCATGCGATCCATCATTTACTTTTTGTTGATGACCTTCTAATTTTTGGTAAGGCCTCTCTCACTGAAGCTAGCAGCATAAAGTCTTGCCTAAACAAATATTGCACCTAGTCTAGTCAGTCCATTAATGCCCTCAAATCTTCCATTAGATTTAGCAAGAACACTAACCATACCACCTCTTCCACAATTCTCAACATCCTCCCTTACAACCCCAACCCCTCAAACTCCACCTATCTTGGCCTTCCCATCCTCCTTGGCAATTCTAAATGTGTTGCCTTCTAGAGCATTATTGACAAAATTCAGAATAAGATTGAAGGTTGAAGAGCCAAAACCCTTTCACAAGCAGGCAGGTTGGTTCTTATCAACCTAAACCGTTAGAATCTCCTTCAGAGCCCCGAATGCTTTCAAACATTCTTCATTAAATTCAAACGGGGTCTCTTTGGCCAACAACCTGCATAAGGGCCTGGCGATCTTGCTGAAATCCTTGATGAATTGCTTGTAGAACCCTGCATGGCCTAAGAAGGAACGGATTTCCTTCCTTCACAGTACGTGGGGGTGGAAGGTTAGAGATCAAATCTACCTTCGCTTTGTCAACCTCAATACCCCTCTGAGATATGACATGCCCCAGTACTATCCCCTGCTTAACCATAAAATGGCATTTTTTCCAGTTAAGCACAAGGTTCTTCTCTTTGCACCTCACTAAAACCAAAGTGAGACGGTGCAGACACTCCTGAAAAGATGAACCGAAGACGGAGAAGTCATCCATGAAGATCTCCATAAAACGCTCTACCATGTCGAAGAATATGTTGATCATGCACCGCTGAAAAGTAGCAGGTGCATTGCACAGCCCAAAAGGCATGCGACGGTAGGTGAATGTCCTAAAGGGACAAGTAAAGGTAGTCTTTTCCTGGTCTTCGGGGTCCACTGGGACCTGGTTATATCCTGAATAACCATCCAAAAAGTAGTAATACTCGTGCCCAGCTAAACGCTCCACCATCTGGTCAATGAATGGAAGAGGAAAGTGATCTTTCCTGGTGGCAGCGTTCAACTTCCGGTAGTCTATACAAACTCTCCAACCCGACTGAATACGAGTTGGCACCAACTCGTTATCCTTGTTCTTTACTACCGTCAACCTAGCCCTCTTGGGCACAACATGTATCGGGCTCACCCACTTGCTGTCAGAAATTGGATAGATGATCCCAGCATCTAACAATTTCATCACTTCTGCTCTCACAACCTCCTGCATTGCTGGGTTGAGCCTTCTCTGTGGTTCCCTCGATGGTTTGGAATTCTCTTCCAGGTGTATCTTATGCATAACCAACGAGGGGCTGATTCCCTTGATGTCCTCAATAGTCCAGCCAATAGCTTCTTTGTGCTCCCTCAAAACATCTAACAATTCCTCCTCTTGAGCATCTATCAAATCTGAAGCTATGATCACTGGCAAAGAATCGGCTGGACCTAGGAACTTATACTTCAAATTGTCCGGTAAAGGCTTAAGTTCCTTCTTCGGGGAATCAGGCACAGCTGTCTCCTCCTTCTCCTCGCTCACCAAAGGAGCGGTCTCCAAAAGTGCATCTGCCTGCTCCATGAGTTTATCCAAATCCAAGTCTTCACCAAACTGAGCAAGGCATGCTTCCAGGGGGTCCTCTATGCTTGATTCTTCAACTACTTCATCCATTATCTCCTCAATCAAGCATACTTGATTCATTTGGTCATAATCAAGTGGTTGTTTTCTGATGTGAAAAATATTCAACTCCACCGTCATATTTCCAAAAGAAATCTTCATTACCCCCGACCTACAATTTATCAGGGCGTTAGCCATAGCTAAAAATGGTCACCCTAGAATCACAGGGATCTCACTCCCTATCACCTAAACTGGCTCTGTGTCCAACACAATGAAATCCACGGGGAAATAAAACTTGTCCACCTTAATCAGTACATCCTCAACTATTCCCCGTGGAATCTTCACCGACCGATCAGCAAGTTGCAGTGTCATGGATGTGGGCTTCAGCTCTCCTAGCCCTAACTGCAAATAGACTGAGTAGGGCAACAAATTCACACTTGCTCCCAAATCCAACAGTGCCCTCTCAATCTGGCTAACTCCTATCATGCAAGTAATTGTAGGACATCCTGGGTCCTTGTACTTGAGGGGTAACTTGCATTGTAGGATAGCACTTACTTGCTCGGTCATGAATGCCTTTTTCGGGACATTTGTTTTCCTCTTCACTGTGACCAAGTCCTTCAAGAACTTGGCATATGAAGGGATTTGCTGGATGGCGTCCAAAAATGGAATATTGATTTGGACTTGTTTGAACACCTCCAGAATGTCCTCTAACTTCCCTCCATTCCTAGGCGCTTGTAATATTTCAGGGTAAGGTGCTTTTGGCACAAGCGCCCTAGGAGGTTCCTTAACAGCAGGGGTGACCGTAGATGGCTCAGCATCTCCTTCCTTCTGGTCGTCACCCTCTTCATCTCTTGGCTTTTCTTCCTCAACTTGGTCTGCTTCTGGGTCCACCACTTTGTTGTCCACTTTCTTCTCAGATCTCAGAGTAACAATCGCCTGCACATGCTCTTGATTCGAAGAATTTCCAATGCTGCATGCTTTAGGGTTGTTTACTGCTTGGCTAGGGAGCTTTCCCTTGTCCCTCTCACCAAGGTGATTTGCCAATTGTCCCATCTGCATCTCCAACTTAGAGATTGCCTGGGTGTTCACCATGGTGGAGTGCCTCATGTCACTGATTGATTGACCAGTTATCTTCATGAATTCCTTCATGGTCCCTTCGAGTGACTGTGTTGATGAAGCTGGGGCTTGAGTGGGGGCTTGATAAGATGATGAGGACGCTGGCTGAGCTGAGCGTCCTTGATTCTGATAAGGAGAAGAAAATCCTGGAGGATAGTGATTTTGAGCATGAGGAGCTCCTCCTTGATTTGTGGTGGGTTGATTCTGTTTCCAAGAGAAGTTAGGGTGGTTCCTCCACCTAGGATTATATGTCTCAGAATAAGGCCCACTAGCTGGCTTTTGGAAATTGTTGAAAGCGTTCACTTGTTCCATCTCAGCAAAAACTGTTATCGATGGACAATTCTGTGCTTGGTGCATGGGACTAGCACAGCCTGAACAGCTCTCAACTGGAAATGTGTTAGCCGCATTGACAGGCCTTCCTACACTCAGGGCATCCAATCTCTTGAAAATGGCATCCATCCTTTGTGCCAACTCTGTTTCTCCTTTCAACTCCAGGATACCCCATTTCTTAGGGTTTCGGGCAGATTTGTCTCGACAACTCGTGAAATCCCACTGTTGGGAGTTGTCGGAAATTTTCTCCAAAGCTTTGTAGGCTAAATCTCCAGTCAAGTTTAGGAATGCTCCCCCATTCATCAGTTCAATCATACTACGGTTGGGCTGAGACAGCCCTTGGTAGAAAAATTGCACTAGATGCCATTTTTCATATCCATGAGGGGGGCATTTCATCAACAGATCTTTGAACCGTGCCCAACATTCTGAGAATTTCTCATCTTCATCCTGAGTAAAGGAACTGATTTCCTTTCTTGCCTCGTTTACTCTGGACATTGGGAAAAACTTGTTGTAAAATTGCTTCAACAGCTCTTCCCATGATGTGATGGAGCCAGGAGCATTGGAGTCCAACCACTCCGTGGCTCTATCATGAAGTGAGAAAGGAAAGAGTCTGAGGTGGACAAATTCCTCATAAAAATTTTGAAATTTGGTGGTAGCACAGATGTTCTTGAATTTTTTTCACATGAGAGTAAGGGTTTTCATGATCTAAGCCGTAAAAGGATGGTAACATCTGGATTACATGTGGCTTTAGATCATAGTGGGTTGCGCTAGTCGGTGGCAACACAATGCATGAATGGGAACTGACCGCAGTAGGTGTGAACAATTCTTGGAGTGACGTTGTGAAATCCACGTCATAAGCTCTTCTATGCTCCCCGTTCCCTTCTCTTGCATCTTGATAATCCTCGTGCTCCTCCACTCTCGGATTCCTTTGATTATCCCCGTGCTCCTCCACTCTCGGATTCCTTTGATTATCCCCCATCTCGCCTTGAGCTCTACGCGCTCTCCTAATGTTTCTTTCTGAGTCGGGATCTAATGGTGTTAATTCTAAGTTCACGGATCGCCGACCAAGCATAAACCAACAAAAATTTAACTAAACACTAAGCAAAAACAGCAAGCTAAAACAAGCAAACATGCATGGATAAACAATAAAAACAGGAAACAAAGCAGCAAATATTTACAACTACAAAAAACCTAGAAGAAAATAAAACACTAGATGCAATTAAACTATGGAAATACCAACCTATATACACTAAAATGAATTAAAACTAAACAATTTTAAACAAATATGGACAGATGAAGCAACTACAGAGACAAAAAACAGCAAACAAATATTAACAATCCTAGCTAAAACATATGGAAACTAACATGCAAAATCAAATTAACAATTAACTACAAATTAACTAAACTAACAACTAACAATTGAAGCTAATTAATCACTTAAAAATTAAAATAAGCTAAATACAACCAACAGCAGCAGAAAACAAGCTAAAACAGGTATAAATATCTATTAAAACCTAACTTAACAATTTACAAAAACAGAAAATACATACTGCCTTCAGGTATGTTGGTGCAGGAAGCAGAGGTGCGCTCGAGCGCAGGCAGTACGTTCGTTCGCACAGACGCAACAATTTAGCAAGCTCTGCAAGTGCGTTTGAACGCAACCCAGGTGCGTTCGAACGTATCACTGCACTGCTTTCTAGCAGGGACTTGTGCTCGCACGCATAAGCGTAACGAGCGTTCGCAGGTGCGTGAACGTTATGGAATAGGCAACAGTGCGTTCGACCGCACTGACTGCGGTCGACCGCACTGTGATAGCTTGATTTTCTAGAAACTATGCACAAAACTAAAATTGCCAAAAACTAACAAAAATTAATTAAAAATGCAAAATAAACTATGAACAGAATTGAAAGTGCATAAAATAAATACTAGTAGAAAAATAAATTCAATCTAAAAACAATATTAATTTAAACAAAAATAACCGCTCCCTGGCAACGGCGCCAAAATTTGACGTGCAAATTATATTGCACTCGCAATGGCACGAACCATTAGGTCGTATAGCTTTTGCGAAGTGCGGGATCAAACCCACAGAGAACGGAGTTTTTACTAAAAGAAAACTAATATTACTCTTAGATTAAATCTACTTTAACCTAGTTCCAAATAAAGATCGTATGTAACTTGCATTAATTAAAAACTATTCTAAAAGAAAGGTAAAGGTATGGAAAAACTACTAATGTTAAAGATTAGCCTCACCCCATATTGAAAGTTAGCTTTACACATTAAACACCAATTTTTCGTCTTAACAAATTAAACCCTTCAACACACTCTATTGTCGTTATTAACACAAGTCAAACCAAATAATGTATTTACCGTTAAGGAGCTACAACGAATGTTGATTATTGATAAAATCATCCACTGTATCCTTTGATCACAGTGGATATTGAATCAAACATCAAACACTCGTTGTGCACCCGGCTTGGAACACATCATAGGATGACTATCAATGTATCAAAACAAACAACCATTCAACTTTTTGTCACGGAAATTAAATGACGAGTACAGAAAATTAAATGACGGAAAATAAACGCATTTAATGTAAAAGCAAGAAATATAAACTAAGGGTGAGGCTTCATCTTCAACCTTAGTTGAAGAGTTTAGCCACCCATTGAACAACAAAGCAAATAAAGAGTAAAGGAATGCATTAAATAAATGACTACAAATAAAAGAGGCAGAGCATGTCCAACAGTGGCAAAATGCTCTCTAAAAATCGCCCAAAAAGAAGATTTTTTTGTGAAAATGCAACAATGGGTCTATTTATAGAATTCTGGTGTGCTGCCATATCACAGGGCTGCATTCGAACGTAGCCCTTGCGTTCGAATGCACTAATAAAAAATGCGTTTGATCATAGGATCTGCGGTCGAACGTAGACATTTGCCGTGGCGCCAGCTAGAAGCGATGGAATCATAGGGCCAGCTAGAGCAACATGCGTGAGACACGGGCTGACTGGACCTGCGTTCGAACGCACTAGCAGTGACTTCATGGCATCTCTTCAAGTCCAATATGCCTTTGGGTAGCCATGTTTTGATATAATGACCTGCACACTATAAAACACTAAAAACAAGCACAAAAGTTAGATATTAACAATGCTAAAGGCTTAGCAAGTATAAGTTAAGGGGGTCAAATATACAATATTTGACACCAATCACTTGACTGAAAAGCTCCATACCAATTCAGACTCTATGTGGGTAGCTCAACTCCGAGGTAAGTATCTCTCTCCTAGTTCTTTTCTCTCTCTCTCCCCNCCCCCCCCCCCCCCCCCCCCCCCCATTATGCTCCTTCTTTTGGAAAGGTATCATTTCCTCTCAATCTATTATTTTTTTAAGTGATTGTCATAGAATTCACAAACACTCTCCTTTGCCTATCTAAAATTCTGCTTGGGTTCCTTCCTTGCCAAACATCACCCCCTCTCCTGCCCCTAACCTCACCTCTTTTCCTAGCTTAGCCGTTTTTGATCTTATCAATCCTAATAGCACTTGGAACTTTCCTCTCCTTCTATCCATTTTTTACTTCCACAGTGTAAGAGAAATCCAAAAAATCATCATCAATCCTTCTCCTTGCTCAAAGTTTATTTGGACCCCTTCTTCTAGTGGCTTATTTTCTTCTAGCACTACTTATCATCTGATTAGCAGCCCCAGAGTTACTTATAGCTCCTCTCCTCTTGAGTAAAATATTTGGAAACTTCTTTGGAAACTTAAATTGAATGCTAGGCTGAAATTATTTTTGTGGATGATTGCCTAGGACATTGTCCCCTCTAAAGCTAGGCTTAGTTCCATCCATATATTTCCCCTCCAAATTCTCTTTGCCCTTTTTGTAATTATGAAGTAGACTCTCTCTATGAGCCCGCTCGGCTAGCTCGTGCTTGACTTGATTATCAAATGATTCGCCCATGGACACGAAATTAAATTCAATTATTAAACGATCAATACATACTCATATAAAACTCGACTCACTTGTTTAACGTTCGCGAACATTAGCATGACTCGTATATATTTATTGTATATACATATTAAGTAATAAATATATGTCTATAAAATAATAAGTATTAATATATATTAATACTTATTATTTATTAAGTAACTAATTAAATACAATATATTGTTAATGTATATTATTTATTAAGCATTTGCCAAAAAAAAATTAAGTACAATAATTAATTGGTATACAATATATAATTATAGGTATCCATATATATATACATACATACATATATACATACATACATACATACATACATATATATATTTATATTATAATTGAATGGTAAAAGTTCTAACTTTTATCATTAATCATATTGTTATATATCTTAAACGATCTAACCTACATTGAACCTACATTGAATATCTTAAATGACCTAACAATTAATGATAGTTGAAACTTGAATAGACAATTTGAATTATTAATTATTGACGTTGCCCTTGAAAATTTGGAATTGATAGCATAAGAGGTTTCTAGAAACTGACCGTGAAAAAACACCTTCATGCCTAATTATTCATTCTCACTCATGAGGGTAAATGTACAAAGAATATCTTCCCTGTACATCCGCCCTCATGAGTGAGAATGAGTAATTAGGTGTGAGTGTTTTTTCTCACGGGTGGTTTAAATAAATTTTGTTCGTCAGTAAATTAAAGTTTTTATTTATTTTTAACGGAAGGTTATGGCTATCTTTTATACTTATATATCCAACAATAAAAAAATGTACGTGATCACATTTTTACTGTGGGAATATAAGTATAAAATTAGAATGTGATTTAATTTTGAGTATTAATATTATCTCATTTAGGAAAGTGCTATGGGTTCTTCTATTCTTCGGTAGATATAATTATGTTTATGAACCAGGGGGTGAGAAATATTTTTTAAATTATTATTATTTTTTTAAATTGAGACACTAGTGGCGTGGCACAAGTGGCACGTCACCAAAGACCCCATTGGATGACATGTGAGCTGGTCACACATGACCAATGGGCATTGGGAACGTGCACCAAGAGCTGGCTTCCTCTTTCTCTCTTTTTCTTTCTTCTTCCCTCTTTTTTCTTCCTTCTCGCTCTACCTTCTTCTTTCTTCTTCTCTTTTTCTCTCTTTTTCTTTCTTCTTCTCTCTGCGCTCTCACACCCAGTATACCCCCCCAACTCCCTCTTCTCTCATATGGGAAGAAGAAAAAGAAAAGGAGAAGAGAAGATAAGAAGAAAAAGAAAAAGAGAAGAGAAGATCTGGTTTTTTTTTTTTTGGCTGTGTTTGGGTTTTTGAAATTTTTCTGGTTGGTTTGGTTTTATTTTTCAGGTTGAATCCACTTGGGGAAAGGACATCCTCTACTCTAATGGGTAATTTTCCTGGTTGATTTTTATGTCATTTGTCTTAGCTTTCTAATATCTCTTTGCTGTTGTAGGTTCCTGATTTTGAGTACTCTCCAAATCCACACATTGAGTAGTAAAATCAGATTCTAAGTTCAAAACTTCTGATTTTGTTTTCATTTGATTGATCTATTGTTGGTTGCACAGATGGAAGTTCCTCCATGATCTGAAAATTATTCATGGTCAGACATGAATAATTTATCGAAAAGAAGCTCCTCCTATACCAGATTTGCTGCCTCTGCAAATCAAAATTTAATTGAAAAAAAATATATTATTATTTTTTTAATAATTTCTTAAACTTTAGTGATATGTGAATTTTTGACAGGGTGACAGTGTCAAATCTAACACGTTACGGAGGTTTTGGTGACATGATAGGATGACATGGCAATATTGTGGTGACATGTTAAAAATTCACACGTTACTAAAGTCTCAATTGCAATACCTTAATTTTTGACACGCCACACACATTGCTAATGACATGTCATTAACAGGTGGTCAATAAAAACTCAGTTTTTTTGTAGTGCTTTCTTTTTGGCCTTTGGACTCTTTAGCTTGAGATTTTCTTATCTCCCAAGCTGGATCAAAGGTATCATTCTTGCTCATATCACTTTTGGTATCCCCAAATCAAGTCTTGCTCATATCACTTTTGGTATCCCCAAATCAAGTCGCACATTTTTCAAATTTATGTTACTATTTTCTCTGGCTTAGCAGAAACAAGGCTTTACATGAAGACATCATTCCAAACATTTCTAAGCTTGCTGTTTCTATTAAAAAGAATGCTTTGGCTCATTCAGTAGCTTGGAAATCCTCTCAAGATCCTGTGATCGAATCCTGGTCTCCTCCTATCAAAGGTGCTTACAAAATCAACTTTGAAACTACTATCAAAGATCAATTCTCAACTCAAGCAGCAATTTGCAGGGATCACACAAGGACCATCATCAAAGCTTCTCAAATCAGCCCTCCTTGTGACCCCAATTTCAGTGAAGCTCTGGCAGCCCTTTTAGCTGCCTCTCTAGTTGCTTCTTTGCAGCTTAAAAACTTCACCTTAGAAGGGGATTCTCTGATTGTCATCACTGCTTTGCAAGTTCCATCCATTACTCAAGATTGTCATATAGAAAGAGTCATTGCAGACTCTTTATCCATTATTCCAGCCTTTTCATCTTGGGAAGTCAAGAAAATTAACAAAAGTGCTAACTTTTACGCTCATCATATGACATGGGCTACGGCAAGTGTTTACTTGAACTGCATTTCTATTTTTTTTTTTCTCTTTTTCCCTTCCCCCTTCCTCTTGTAATGGTCCAGAACGACTTTCTGTTTGACATGGAGAGAGGGAGAGTAGGGACAGCAAGATCTTTTAGTACTTTACGTGTCAGGCCAGGATCGGTGAGAACAGAGAAAGACGACGTATAGAAAGTGCTTAGGCGACTGCGTATTTGGGGTGAAAGGACTCTGAGTCTCTGAGGGTTCAAGTGGAAGTTCCTTCTTGTGAAAAGAGATGTACAAAATATCATTACTCATTTAGAAAAGTGGTTACTCTTTACCTTCAGATCTGATAGATCTCATCTCTACCGTCAGATGTGATGAAAATTGATTTGATTTAAGGAATATTTTGGAAAGGTAAAATAGCAGCCCACAATATTTGTTTTTGTTATGGGTTTTCCAAAAACCCATGCAGCGTATTGCTTTTGAATTACAAATTAATCCAAACCAAATTTATATGGGCTTCAGTTTTGAGTTTCAGAAATAAGATTTGGGCCTCCATATTGCCAAAAGGCCCAAAACCATGTGCTTTCCCTTACTCCAATGCGTTTAAAATGAAAGAAATGTTTGGTTTCATTCTCTTGTTCATCTCTATATAAGAAATTGTGCTTATTAGTGTTCGTCACCTTAAGTTCTATTAATGTCTTGGTAGGGCGGATCTTAAGTTATGTATCGATTAGTCTTGAAGGGAGTGCATGTGGTTTTTACTATCTAAGCCCCTCTTAAGTAGTGACCTCGTGGATTGGAGTTACTATGGTCATGCTCAAGTAGGATATGACCTCCCCCTCCAACCTTTATTGAATAATAAAAAAAAAAGTACAAATTCATCATTAAATTTATAAAACTTATATGCGAGTCTCACAAATTGAATTGTTAATTTACAAAAGAGATCGACAAAAAAAAGTGTACAAGAATAATACCAAACGTACCTCATAAAACGATGTTCTCCTTATTCAATTTAGAGAAAACATATTTTGAAGGGTTTGTTTGACAAACCCTTTTCTTAGAAATAGATCATCTCCAGTTGATTTCAAAAATCAACTCGAAAGGAGTTAGTTCCTTTTAAGGAAAAGGCAAAATTGTCATTTTACTCTTCTTTTTTTGACAATTTTGGCCTTCACTTAAAAGGGATCAGCTCCTCTACAATTTAACCAGAGAAGATCCAAATACCATTTTCCTCTCCTACCCATTTTCCTTTTCCTAAAAAAATCAACTTCAAAATATTATAATTTTTTTTCCCTTCTCATTATTATTCAAACAAAAAAAATTACTATAAATCAAAACCTTTTCACTTTTCCTTATAAAAAAAATTCAAAACTTCTGTCCGTATTGTACGATTTCTGTGGTCGTTGACTCGTTGAGAAAATGACGAAATCCAAATAAATAACATGAATGACACATTAAAAGCTTCCCAACGGGGAAGGTGGCCCTCATATGCTCACCATTTATGGACGTCTCTCTCTCTCTCTTGAACAGGTTTCATCGATTCTCTCTGGCATGATCCCCCCAAAGGATCTTGAAAACTCTTTTTTTTCCGATTCATTTCTCTTTATCTTCCAATTAATGCTCATTTTGGGTACAAAATTGGAGACAATTGTTTCAGATCTCTTCAAAAAATCTCAATTCTCCAGTGTGAGAACTTAAATCTCAAGGCTCCTTTTGAAATTGACAGAAGTTAAAGGATTACGTCTGTGCATGGTCAAGTCGAGAGTTAAAGGAAATACAAATTATATATACATGCATGCATTTTAATAGTTACCATTATCATCTACTTAATTAATACACCCTTTATCAATTACAAGGGAAGGTGATTTAATGTTCTTCAGAAAATTCTTATAAGATTGGAGATGTATTAGGGCATGTGTGAGTTCGATTCTCCATAATAAAGAATCACTCACAGAAGCCTGATTAGTATTAATTACTTTAAAAACCTTTGACGGAGTTGTGTTAGGCTATAACTAAATTGGTTTGGTGGTGAGATTGCGTCAAGTTATGACTCAATTGGTTTTAAGAGAATGCTTGCGGTCCCAGCATCTAGACCTCTCTTATCAATTTTCGAGCAAGTACTTATCTTCAAATACATTTACAGCATCATAAATCTGAGCAATCACATCGCGGACTCCATTGTACCATCTCCTAACTCATGGCCATTGCTGGTTTGATGGTTTTTATTCACCCGTTAGTATAAATTTTACCCCATAATGCAAGGAATATCAAGTTTTCTCCTACAATTTCTAGAGACAGTAACTTTTTAGGTAAGCCTGCACCCTCATAATGCTGATACGGACCTGGTCCTATCCAATTAAAACCAATACAGAACTCCACCAAACTTCTTCAATTCAATTCCCTTCAAATCCACTTCTTTCTTTTGCTGGAAATTAATAGAATTTCTTCTGTCACCAAATATTTATCACATTCTCATTTCCATATCCGATCTCTAGGCTTGCTAGAAGCAACTGGGCCAGTAGGTTTAATGGCGTACATGTACATTTCAATTCGGCTATTCTTAGTTCAAATCCTAATACTAGTATCCAAATCCAAAGCTGAAGTTCCTGCAGTAATAGTGTTTGGAGACTCGTCTGTGGATTCAGGCAACAACAACCAAAGTCCAACAATGGCTCGTAGTAATTTCGAGCCTTACGGTCGTGATTTTCTGGGCGGCCGCCCTACCGGACGGTTCTCCAATGGTCGCATTGCTTCCGACTTCATCTCCGAGGCTTTCGGCCTCAAGCCAACAGTACCTGCCTACTTGGATCCAATGTATAACATCTCAGATTTTGCTTCTGGAGTTTGCTTTGCCTCAGCTGGAACTGGCTTTGACAATGCCACTTCTGATGTTATGGTAAGTATCAATATATGCACTTTTCATTGCATACCCTCTTACCATATCATCAAGTTCAGCATGTTAACCTCAAGGAGTTGACTCAAGTGATAAGTCACTCGATTTTGTTATCGAGTGAAGTATCAGGTCTAAGGTTGACTTTCTTTGAATGTACGTAAACAATTTCTTATGGTCACGCTCGCAAGCGAAAGTCTATGCTTTACCCGATCCTTCCATGTAAAGAGGACATTTTGCACGATGCCTCAAAAATCTAGTCGTTTTGCATATTAAACGCATGCTATTTACACATTACAACTTATCTGTATGTTTCAGGGTGTGATACCACTATGGAGGGAAGTGGAGTACTACAAGGACTACCAAAAGAAATTGAAAGAGTATGCTGGAGAGGAGAAGGCAAACGAAATAATAAGGGAGGCTTTATATTTGGTTAGTATTGGAACAAACGACTTCCTTGAGAACTATTACACATTCCCTGATCGACAATCCCAATTCACCGTCAGACAATATGAAGATTTCCTCATAGGAATTGCCAGGAATTTCATCCAGGAACTTTATGGTCTAGGAGCTCGGAAAATAGCCTTAGCTTGGCTTCCTCCAATGGGATGTTTGCCATTGGAGAGAGCCACAAATATCATGGATTTTCATGGTTGCGTGGAGGGATACAATAATCTGGCCTTGGAATTTAATGGAAAATTGGAGGGCATGGTGGCAAAGCTGAACAAGGAGCTTCCTGGCCTTAATATGGAGTTTGAAGATGTGTATAACATTTTCCTGCAAATCATTAGAAGACCCTCTACGCATGGTAAGTTTGGGTGGACATTTCTTTCATTCATTCTTCCATTTTCGCATTTGCGAGATACCTTCTAACTTTAAAGTCAACTCTTTACTTAATTTAATTACGTTTTTTTTTTAAAAAAAAAAAAAATTTATTAAGACAGATACACTCAAAACGAATTCTCAATTTTATTGTCTATTTGCTTTTAAATATTATTTCTCCTTTTTTTTTACTATATTCTTACCAGCACTTGATGAAAAGAAAAAAAATAAACAAAGAATAAGCAACAATTTGAAGTGATTATTTAATTCCTCCAGTGTGCTATATAGACAATAGTGCATTTTTAACTAGTCCTATTGGAGTTACTCTAGAATGCGTTTGTCCTTACGAGTTCGCAGATTAAAAATGCTATTTAATTTAAATTAATCACAAAAGTATATATATTTGGGAGTGCTTTTTTAAAAAATTGTGATTTAATCAAAAATAGTAAAAAAAAAATAATTATATTTTTAAATCGCAGATAATGAAATTCATTTTTAAAAACATACGATTTTAAAGGTTTTAAACTGTGATTTTAAGAGAAGCACCAAGTACATAGACTCACATATTATTGTTATACGACTATATAATTGTGACAAAAAAAATTAACTAGATGGTTAATTTTTATTATTGTATTATCATAGTTGTGTAACATTAATACTATGACAGTTTATTAAATATTATTTTTTAATTTTAAGAGAAAAAAAATTCACATTTTTTAATTACAAATTTTAAAATTGCAAACTCAAATGAACTTGAGTCCGTTTGCTCTACATTAATTGACTATAACTACCCGAGTCTCTAAAGCTAACGAGTAGAGTTGTCCCTAATTAATGTAGCTGGCATGAAAGCTTGCCAAATTCAATGAGCTGCTTTGAGAAGTCTTCCCAATTACTTACAGTACCGTGGTGTACGCGACCACATGGTACGTACCGACAAGATTTTCAGTTGCACATAATAAACGTATGGTATAATTTGTGATAGTTTAATTGGTTATGAATCAGTGTAGATTATTAATTTATATTTTTTTTCTCTTTCTTTATGTAGATATGTCAAAAAAATATATATATAATTTATGACGCCTTTGTTCCAAATAAGATTTTCCCGCTTCCACCAGACAGAAAATATCAAATTTAGTAGGCCAATTTGGTTCCACCAAACAAACTCCTGCATTAATATCATTCTTCGATCTGTCTGGTTTGCCCTATTTGTGGTCCTCTTTGTTTGGTAGGAAGCAAACCAGACAAAAGATAATATTAACGCAGGTTTTTTTTTTTTATTAAAAAAAAAAAAAAAAACATTTCTTCACGGAAGTCAACACTTTTATATCATATTAATCACTTTGTATTACTACTCAAACAAAATATTTATCAAACACACCCTGTTTGGTGTTGATTATCAGGAATGGAGGTGGTAGAAGTGGGATGCTGTGGCACAGGGACATTTGAGATGAGCTACCTCTGCGATCCACAAAGTCCATTTACGTGCACAGATGCAAATAAATATGTGTTTTGGGATGCTTTCCATCCTTCAGAGAAAACAAGCCAGATAATCTCCAATCACTTATTTAAAAAGGGTCTAGCAAAGTTTCTTTGACATGTTATGTCTATCATGTGATCTCTGCTTCTCAAGCAGTACACTTGAATGTACCTTGTTGCTAGTGTTCGAGTATTTGATATTATTCTTTAAAGTTTAACCTTTTTTGTTAGGGTTTACTTTTTATCTTATTTAATTTTGGGTTTTTTTGCTCAGTAATACCTATTCTCTCTCTATAAATAAAGAGTTATGTAATGTTAGAAACGGAATCTAAAACTCTAGTTGGTTAAATGATATTTTGATTATATTTTAATAATATTGTTTATTCTCTGATTTTATTATTGAATTTTGGACATGTACATTGATGTTTTATATATATATGTGTGTGCGCGCGCGTGCGTGCTTATACATTGATGTTTTACATGGTATATGTGTGTGTGGTCTTACTATGTACACATTTAAGGTTCCTAAATTACATTGTATTTTACTATAGTGTGAGGAAAGAAATTATCACACAAAAAATCATAGCCATAGGCCCTTGTAACTTACAAATAATTGTTTGTAGTTGATGTGGTATTTTTGTATTAAAAAATATCAATTATAAAAATTACTACTTGCAATAGGACGAATCCTTGTAGAATAAGGCTATAGACACTATAAGAAAACAAGGTTTTAGCGTCAACACTATCAGCGTTGACACTAAAGTCGACACTAATAGCTCAGTATTAGCGTCGACTTTAGTGTCGACGCTAATAGTTGTACCAAAATATGAGTATTAGCGTCCACTCAAGTGTCGATGCTAATACACTGGTGGGAACTATTTCACAAGCGGGAAAAATATTAGAGTCTACTAAATTACTGATAGTCGATAAGTGGACACTAATACCCCTTTAGTTTCCTTTAGTTTTTTTTTTTTTTTTTAATTTTTTGTGATAGTCGCTGCTAATAGTGTATTTGGAGTGCTTTTTTAAAAAATTGAGATTTAATTAAAAATCCCAGATAATGAGATTCATTTTTAAAAACATACGATTTTAAAGGTTTTAAATTGTGATTTTAAGAGAAGTGCTAAGTACGTAGACTCACATGCTATTGTTATACAACTATAGTAATTATGACAATAAAAATCAATTATTGATTTTTATTTTTTAATTCTTTTTGTTATAAGCTCTCATTGATCCAATGGTTAATTTTTATTGCTATACTGTATTATCCTAGTTTTGTAACAGTAATACTATGAGTATTTACTAAATATTATTTTCTAATTTTAAAAGGAAAAAAAAAATCACATTTTCTAATTACAAATTATAAAATTGCGAATTCAAATGAACTTGAGTCCGTTTGCTCCACATTAATTGACCATAACTACCCGAGTCTCTAAAGTTAATGAGTAGAGTTGTCCCTAATTAATGTAGCTGTCTTAAAAGCTTGCCAAATTCAATGAGCTGCTTTGAGAAGTCTTCCCAATCACTTACGCGACCACATGGTACGTACTGACAAGATTTTCAGTTGCATANAGGTGGGACACATGTCAAGTTTAAGGCCATTGGATGGAAGCCAATGGCTAGGATGTGAAGAAAAACTGATGGGCAATTATTTGGGTATTGCTGAGTAGAGTTGTCCCTAATTAATGTAGCTGGCTTAAAAGCTTGCCAAATTCAATGAGCTGCTTTGAGAAGTCTTCCCAATCACTTGCAGTACCGTGGTGTACGCGACCACATGGTACGTACTGACAAGATTTTCAGTTGCATATGATAAACATGTAGTATAATTTGTGAGGTATTAGCTTAATTGGTCGTAAATTATGCTTCATAAAATAGAAGTTGTTAATTTAAATTTTTCTTTTCTTTTTATTTGTGTAAATATGTCAAAAATATATATATAATTTACGAGGCCTTTGTTCCACATAAGATTTTCCCGCTTCCACCGGACAGAAAATATCAAATTTAGTAGGCATATTTGGTTCTACCAAACAAACTCCTGTATTAATATCATTCTTCTGTCTGGTTTGCTCTATTTGTGGTCCTCTTCGTTTGGTAGGAAGCAAACCAGACAAAAGAATGATATTAATGCAGGGAAAATGTTATGGGTTCTTCCCGTAGATTTTCTTGGTGTTCTCCCAGTTTTACGTAAAACATAATTTAAGAAAAAGTAAAATTGTAATGGTCTCCACCACCGGTTTTTTTAGGCATTAGCACCAAATTTGAGGCATTAACCACATTTGTGAGGCATTAGCACCAAAATTGAGGCATTAGCATCAAATTTAGGATGAACAAATCTATTTTTGGTGATACCATCCCTAAAGGGTTAACCTTCCATCCTTAGGTTTTAGTTTTGAATAAAAAAAAACAAGTTTTAAAGCATTAGAACCTAACTATTAACTCATAAAAATTAAAATATTAGCAAAAAAACGGTACTACAATTTTATTTTTTCTTAAATCATGTTCTACGTAAGACTAGGAGAACACCAGGAGAACACTACGGGAAGAACCCCTAGCAAACCCCTTAATGCAAGAGTTTGTTTGGTGGAACCAAATAGGCCTACTAAATTTGATATTTTAAGAATGATATTAATGCAGGTTTTTTTTTTTTTTTTTTTGGGTTAAATACCTTATTACTCCTTAGGGTTTCAAAACTTCATATTTTCCTCCCTAGGGTTTGAAAAGTGACTAAATTAGTCCTTATAGTTTTAAAAAGTGACCAAATTAGTCATTCCGTCAGTTTACCGTTAGTTGACCTAACGAACTGACACGTGGATTAATTAAAAGTCGACATGTGGCTACCTAATTAAATTTTTTTATTTTTTAAAAAAAATTAAAAAAAAAATTATTTATTATTATTTTTTTAAAAAAAAAAAAAATATTTATTATTATTATTTTTTTTTAAAAAAAAAAAGAGAAAAAAAAAAGCTCAAGATCGGAACCCGTGAGCGCCAAAGACCCAAACCCGCTGCACCAACGAACCTCCAAGTTGGAGCTACCTCACGACCAGATCTCCGGAGCAGCACGCGACCGGACTGCCGGAGCTCCAGACCTGCAGCACCGCCCTTCGCCTACCCACTACTGCCAGAGACCAATTGCACCGCCACGTTGCCAATTTGTCAACACTTGAAGAACAAAATTGCTATGAGTAGAAAGGCTATGTGAAAGAGAAAGTGTTGGGAGATTAAAGTAATTATAGAGTTTTTACCAAGAGTACATTAATATACATAATTGAACACAACTCTAGCCTAAAAGCCTAAGCTAATGGGCTAAGGTTCACTTATGTATATTAATCACTATTTTCTTTTATATTTTTTTAATGTGGGACACAACACTCACAAGTGCACTCACAACAATCTCCCCTTCATTTATGAGTCTCTCCACATTGACCCAACTCCCCTTCGCCTGTGAGTCTTTCTAGATTCCAAGAGTGTCTTACGTCAAGAGTTACGGATGGCGGACACAACTCTAAACCTGACGCATCCAGACACTCGTCTTAGGAAAGTAACAATAGCTCTGATACCATTTGTTGGGAGATTAAAGTGATTATAAATTTTTTTACCAAGAGTACATTAATAAACATAATTGAATACAACTCTAGCCAAAAGCCTAAGCTAATAGGCTAAGGTCCACTTAGGTATATTAAGCACTATTTTCTTTTATATTTTCTTAATGTGGGACACAACACTCACAAGTGCACTCATAACAGAAATAAAGGAAAAAAGAACTAAGAAATCAAAGAAAGAAGAGTGGTCTGACGCAACAGGAAGAAGAAAAGAAAAAAGAAGAAAGGAAAAGAAAGAAAAAAAGAAAAGCGTTGAAGGTGTACACGACTGGGGGTGGCAAGGGGTGGCTCGGCCACCCCCATGGAGCAAAGGGGGTGGCCGAAACCACCCCTAAACATTGGGGGTGGTTTCAGCCACCGCAATTTTTTTTTTCTCTTTTTTTGAAAAAAAATTAAAAATTTAATTATGTAACCACATGTCAAGTTTTAATTGGTCTACGTGTCAGTCCATTAAGTCAACTAACGGTCAACTGACGGAATGACTAATTTGATCACTTTTCAAAACTACAAGAACTAATTTGGTCACTTTTCAAACCCTAACGAGGAAAAAATAAAATTTTGAAACCCTAAGGACTAATGAGGTATTTAACCCTTTTTTTTTTCCTAATTGAATAAGGAAAAGTTAATTTTTTTCTAATTGAATAAGGAAAGTTTTTTTTTTTTCCTAATGTAGTTTTTTTTTTTTTTTTTCTAATTCAAAAAGAAAAAGAAAAAAAAACATTTCTTCACAAAAGTCAACACTTTTATATCCCATTAATCACTTTGTATTACTACTCAAACAAAATATTTATCAAACACACCCTGTTTGGTGTTGATTATCAGGAATGGAGGTGGTAGAAGTGGGATGCTGTGGCACAGGGACATTTGAGATGAGCTACCTCTGCGATCCACAAAGTCCATTTACGTGCATAGATGCAAATAAATATCTGTTTTGGGATGCTTTCCATCCTTCAGAGAAAAAAGCCATATAATCTCCAATCATTTATTTCAAAAGGGTCTAGCAAAGTTTCTTTGACATGTTATATATATCGTGTGATCTCTGCTTCTCAAGCAGTACACTTGAATGTACCTTGTTGCTAGTGTTCGAGTATTTGATATTATTCTTTAAAGTTTAACCTTTTTTTATTAGGGTTTACTTTTTACCTTATTTAATTTAGGGTTTTTTGCTTAGTAATACCTATTCTCTCTCTATAAATAAAGAGTTATATAATGTTGAAACTGGAGTCTAAAACTCTAATTGGTTGAATGATATTTTGATTATATTTTAATAATATTGTTTATTCTCTGATTTTATTATTGAATTTTGGACATATACATTGATGTTATATATATACATATACATATATATATTGCTGCCTCTAGGGTTTAATTAGTGAGTCGTTTGATTGCCAAAATGATGCAGCGCGACTTAGTGGGCTGCAGCGAAAATCAACAAACAAGCAGCGGATAGGTAATTTTAGATCGATGTCTATCGACGATCTAAGAACTCTTCTCAAAATCTAGAGTCTATCTACGATTTTAAGGGAAAAAGGGGAAGAAAACTCGTCTGCGAGTAATTCTTATTCAACAAAATAATAATAATCAACAACTGAATTGTTTGGAGGCTATAAACATATATTTATAGCCACAAACCCCAAACCTATTAAAAAGATTACATAAATAACGCTCATAACCCTAAACCTGATAAAACTACGAAATAAAGATTCACAAAACCCTAAGACTACTAAAACAATTAAATAACATCAGGTTTAATAATTAAAAACGCAGAAAATAACATAAGTCCTTGTGTGCGATCGATCGCAGGGACGAGTGCGATTGTTCGCAGATGAGCTAATGATCAGGTGGTCGATCTCCCTTCATCAGTCGCTTCCACGGAAGGTTTGGACGTTTGGGTGCAAGTTCTGCGATCGTTCGCTGGCTTGCGCTCGATCATGCGATCGATCGCAAGAATAGAGAGGCACGATCTTTGAGTCTGATCTGCATCATCCTCCCCAGGTTGGGGAGAATTCGTCCTCGAATTCAGCTGGTCCTTTCCACGATTCTTCGGATGCCCGGTCAACTCATTCCACTCGCCCATCCTCCATACCAAAACAAAACAACAACCCATACTAAATGCGACGCTCTTCATCATCGGCATACTTCGATGTTTGTCGTGAAAGTCTCACACACCACTTGTCAATTCTTCGAACTGGCCACATTTTTCTTGTTCCTTTTCTCTCCCACGTGCCATGAAAATGCTAAAAAATGGATTAGCTGTTACTTCCCTTATGAACATATAATTCTCCTCATCCGTATAAAATTCATCAACATCATGATTAGGAGAATCTAAAAAATCTTCAATGCCAAGGAAATCAACATACTCAACATCTTCTTCATTATAATTAAACACCTCACCTGAAAGGCCTTCATCAACCTCTTCATAATCGGCGATGTCATAAGTAGGCTCTTCTTCTTCCAATTGGTCATCTTCGTTGGGGTAGGGGACGCCAAACATGGGATGCAACCCATATTCTTCGTACTCTTCCTCTAGGTCGGATGCCACAGGTTCTTCAATTGAATCTTCTTCATTGACGTCTTCATCATAGGTTGGTAGAGAATCCCAATCTACAAACCCTTGTGAAGTATCTTCATCTTCAACGCATTCATGTTTGAACTCCCCATCAATGATTTCGGATTCCTGAAACTCTCCATCCACAGATTCTTTTTCTTCCTCCACATAATATGGATTCGGTGTATGGATTTGTGGTTGGCAGGTATGAGCCCAATTGGCTTGTTGTGGACTCCTGGCATCACTCTGTGCTTCCCGAAATACCTTCTTTTTGTCGAAATTTTCACTTGTCTCCAATTTTGGGGTGTTGGCCCATAGTATCATCTTGGGGCACGAAAGCGTCTATCATCTTTTTCAATAGTTGCTCCCAACTATTGATCTTCAATTTGCCTTGTTGCCACCACGAAGCAACTACTCCCCGAAATGTGAGTGCTACCAAAGGGACCCGTTGTGCGTCGGCCACTCTGTTGACTTCAAAGAACTCTTCAACAGCCAACATCCAATACCAAAATTCTGAAGGTTGTAACACCCCTGGGAATTCTGGAATCTTGAGTTTGAACCCGTCCACCCACCAAGTGGCATGAGCTTGCGCATGGTGCTGACTTCCGTCCGTTCGGCGCTCTGTAGAAGGGTTTCTGGATCCATTCCCGTTGTGACAATACAAGTTGGATATTTGGGTAGGCAAGGCTTCACGTTGATCCTCCAATGCCCGAAATTGATCCTCCTTGTATTGCCGGGTTTCAGCTTTAATTTTGCCTTCTGCCACCGCGAATTGCGGTCTTGGTTGTTGACGACAACCGTTCGGCCCACGATCCATGTGCCGCAAACGAATTACCGGTTGCTCCTTACATGCTGTCTCCGTGTGTGCGTACACCTCGTACATGTCTGCAAAGCGGTTGCTCCTCCCCATTCATGGAAAGTGACTGAGCTCTGATACCAACTGATGCAGCGCGACTTAGTGGGCTGCAGCGAAGATCAAAAAACAAGCAGCGAATAGGTAATTCTAGATCGAAGTCTATCAACGATCTAAGAACTCTTCTCAAAATCTAGAGTCTATCTACGATTTTAAGGGAAAAAGGGGAAGAAAACTCGTTTGTGAGTAATTCTTATTCAACAAAATAATAACAATCAACAACTGAATTGTTTGGAGGCTATAAGCATATATTTATAGCCACAAACCCTAAACCTATTAAAAAGATTACATAAATAACCCTCATAACCCTAAACCTGATAAAACTACGAAATAAAGACCCCCAAAACCCTAAGACTACTAAAAAAATTAAATAACATCAGGTTTAATAATTAAAAACGCGGAAAATAACATAAGTCCCTATGTGCGATCGATCACAGGGACGAGTGCAATCGTTCGCAGATGAGCGAACGATCAGGCGGTCGATCTCCCTTCATCAGTCGCTTCCACAGAAGGTTTAGACGTTTGGGCGCATGTTCTACGATCGTTCACTGGCATGGGTGCGATCGTTCGCTGGCGTGCGCTCGATCGTGCGATCGATCGCAGGAACAAAGAGGCACGATCTCTGAGTCTGATCTGCATCACAAAATGTGGAGATCAAACTCTTCTGTTAGTTCTTGGTTTAGCTTTCCCCTTGATATTGCTAATAGTGAACATGTTTCGTTTGAAAATGATAATGTTTTTAATTTTAATAAATGGAATATCCCTAAGCTTTCGCCTAAGGATATTTACACTAATTCGTCATGGTTAAAATCTTCTTTTAGATCTGAATATTTTGTAAAAACTGTTGAACAAACATTTGCTATTTCTAGAAATAATTCGACATTTCATTTGTTTAATAAAAGATTCATTGAAAATTCTAAAGCTAAAGGTTATAAGTTTCTGCATATTGGATTTGTCTAAGTTGCTGTTAAACCTTTAACCCAGCTTGGAATTAATGCTTCTGTGCTTCTATGTTTGCGTGATGCTAAATTTCTTAATTTTAAAACCAGTATTCTTGGCATGATTCAATTTTCCTTGTTTGCTGGTCCTATTCATTTCGATGTTTTCCCCAATTTAACTTTATCTTTGGATGATGTTAATATGCTTAAAGCTTTGACTTTGAATGTTTTAACCTCTGGTTATGATATGGAAGAAGGTAGCAGACCTCTTGTTATCATCTATCGTATCTATTACTGATTAATGAAAACCAACTTGAATCCTCAAGCCGTTGTCAAGGATTCAGGAGGTTCTACTTTGTTGATTCAAAGTTCTACTCAAGATGCTAATATACATACCCCAATAATGATTCAATGGGATGAAGTTACTCTTCCCAATGAATGGCTTTTGGAGAATGTTGCCAAGCCATCTAGAGTAGTTACAGATACTTCTAATGTTGATCTTATTCAACAATATTTAGATGGACTTGTGAAAATTAATTTTTCTGATTTAAATGTTTCGAGTGGTCGAATCCAAAGACCTCTAGTCATTCGAGCAAAAAGGAATTCTTTTGTTGGTTCTACTACCACTGAAGGATTTCAAAAAAGAAATAAAGAAATTGATGAATTGCTTTCTGCTTCTGACTTGAAGTTAAAAGGAGTCACTACCAATTCTCAAGTTTCTTCTGCTTTTTATTCAACCAAAACTCATCCTCCTACTCACAAGGATGATGACAGTGGTTCTGTTTCTCCCTCGGCTTTGGATATGAATGGTCCTCTTCCTCTTCCTCCTCAACAGATCCCTCATCAGTTGAGAGTTCTTCATGCTAATTCGAAAGATTTCTTTTCACAAATTGATTGGCCGGCTTTGCAAAAAGATTTTTCGTCAAAAAAGAATCACGCTTTGCGACATGCTTACCGTGTCAGATTTTCTGAAAGAGAAAAAGATCTAATCACGGTCCAGTGGACTGAGATGATGGTTGAATCCCAAAAACATATTCTGTTTTTTGATTTCTTGCTATTTTCCCTCTGATTTGGACAATATTCTAAATGTTGTTAAAAAGAATTTTGTTAAAGAAGACAAGTCTGTTGTCAAGTCTTCTTATCCTCCTCTTGAAAATATTCTCATTGATTATAAAGGATATTCTGTTGTTGCTTCGCCGTTCAAAGATCCTGATGTTTCCCAAGCTGAAACAAAAAAGATCATTGAACAAAATAATTTTGTTAATCAATCTCTTCATACTATTGGGCAACAGCTTGATCGTATTGAAGAAAGGATTTCCCCCTCTGCTTCGAATGAAGAGCCTTTAATTTCACTTCCCGAAAAAAGGAAGTCTCTTGGCCTAAAACCCAAGTACTAGAAAAATATTTAAAAAATTGGACAAATGCTTTCTGATTTGAAAATTGGCCAAGCTTGTTCATCAAAAACCATTACCTCGATTTCCCAACAATTTTCTGACTTTGATTCTACTTCCTCCCATGATTCCACTAATCCAGATATCAGAGTACTTGAAGAAAATTTTGAAAAAGTTGATTTGGAACCAAAACTTCAAAGAATTTTTGACAAATCTAAATCTGTCAATTTTTCAAAGAATTGGTACTCCAGACCCACTCCTCCTGATTTACAGTTTAAAGAAAGATTTCTTCAATCTCAGTTTTCTGTTTCGTCTGATAAAATTTATGAATGGAACATTGATGGTTTGTCTGAACAAGAATTGATGAATAAGATGAATCATATGTTCATGGTTGCCAATGCCTATGATACCAATCAAAATCTAAGTCAATCTGAAATTGTTGACTTGCTTGCTACTGGATTTTCTGGAACTCTCCGAAATTGGTGGGGCAAACATCTCATTGAGAATTCTAGAGAAAAAAAATTAGAAAAGCTGTCAAGAAAAACAAAGATGGCTTACCCATTTTTGATGAAAAGATTGGTAGAGGTAAACCTGATTGTGTGAATACTTTAATTTACACCATTATAAAACATTTTGTTGGTACCGCTTCTAATATCACTTCTAGGATTTCTAATTATTTGAATAATCTTATATGTCCTACTATGTTTGATTATAGATGGTACTAAGATGTTTTTCTTTCTCGTGTTATGGTTAGATCTGATAGTCAAAATCCTTACTGGAAAGAAAAATTTATTGATGGATTACCTTCATTGTTTGCTCACAAAGTTAAAGATGAGCTGATCAACACTGATCAACACTACTACTGGTTTGATTGACTATGAAAACCTCACTTATGGTAATCTGTTTTCTACAGTCAAGAAACTCAATATTAAAATGTGTATTAATCAAAAAATGATTCGTCAACAATTGAAAAATGATAAGAAGGCTAAATATGAAATGGGTAATTTCTGTGAACAGTTTAGATTACCTCCTATTGCTCCATCTAGGAAAAATAGGAAGAAGTCTGATAAAGCGTCTAGGAGGAAACCCGCTCCAAATTACAATACTTATAAGAAAAGAAAATTTAATAAGCCTTCAACTTCAAATAATTTTCCTAAAAAATTCAAGAAACCCAAAAAGAAAAGGGAATCTAAATTTGAAAAATATTTTTCAAAAGATAAATGTTTCAACTGTGGAGAAACAGGACATTTTACCAATAAGTGTCCAAAACCTCCCAAAAAGATTAAACAAGATATTAATGCTTTAAATATTTCTGATAGTAAAAAAGAAAATATTTTCAGAATTTTACAAAACAATGTTTTCTCTTATTTTTCTTCTGACGAAGATTTCTTAACTTTTGATGATTCTGATTATCATTCAGCAAATGAATTTTCTGAAGATGTAAAAATTGGATGTTTCGATTCTTGCTGCAACAAGAAAATTTGTGTTTTAACTAAATCTGAAGAGCAAGAAGTTTTGTTAATAACTCTTATTTCAAAGATTGAAAATCCTGAGTTAAAGGAAGAATACCTTAAAAAACTCAGGAAACTCATGGTCAAAGATGTTAACAAACCTTCTAGGTCTAAGATATCTCTTGATGAAACTTTGGAAAGATTTTCTAAACAAAAATCCAAAGTTATTACTATCTCAGATTTGTAGCATGAGATTAGTAATATCAAGAAAGATATCATTGATTAAAAAAAGAAGTAGATGATTTAAAAGTTAATAATAAAGCTTTAGAACAAGAACTTTTGATTTCAAAAGTCAAAAATTGTTTTCAGGAAGAAAATTCTAATAATGAAGACTTCAAATTTGAGCATTCTCATGAAGAGGAATCTAACAATAATCTTTCTAGTAATGTCAAGATTATCAGTCTGATTAATAAGATTTGTCCACCTAGATGGTATGCTAAGGTTCACACTGTTGTTTCTCAAGATTATGCTTTTGATGTCATTGCTTTGATTGATTCTGGTGCTGACTTGAATTGCATTCAAGAAGGCCTCATCCCTAGTAGATATTTCGAAAAATCCATTGAAAGACTTAGTTATGCCAGTCGAACCAAATTGCAGATTAATTATGAATTGAATAATATTCATGTTTGCCAAAATAATGTTTGCTTTCATATTCCTTCTATGCTTGTTAAGGATATAACTGATAAAGTTATTCTTGGAATACCTTTCATTTTCATGCTTTATCCATTTACAGCTGAACTTGATGGTGTGTCAACTGTTAAGATGGGTATCCCTGGTAAATTTCATTTTGCTTCGAGATTTGAGATTGATGTTTCTCAGCAGTCTTTAATTTAATTTCTGCTAAGACTAAACATCTGAATTTCCTTCAGCAAGAAGTAAAATATAAAAGAATTTCGGAATAACTTCCTAATAAACTGCTTCAATAAAAAATTTCTGCTTTCAACAACAAAAATGTTGATACTGTTTGTTCTGATCTACCAAATGCTTTTTGGCATAGGAAGAAACACATAGTTTCTTTACCTTATGTCAAAGATTTTTCTAAAAAAAGAATTCCCACTAAGGCTCGACCCATTCAAATGAATGCTGAGCTCTTAGACTTTTGTCAGAAAGAGATTCCTGATTTGCTTGCTAAGAGTATAATTCGTAAGAGTAAGTTCCCTTGGTCATGTGCTGCTTTCTATGCTAGGAAAAATGCTGAGATAGAAAGAGAAGTTCCCATATTAGTGATTGATGAGAGTCAAATAGTGCATATTTGAGCCCCTTAACTTATATTAGTTAGACTCTTAGCTGTGTTATTTTCTGATGCTTTTGTTAGTTTTTGGTGTCTCAAGTGCGTTACAGGTTACTGACATAAGAATGCGGTTAAAGGGGTGAAAAATGTGCATAATGAAGGAAGAATCTCCCAGCAGTGCGTTCGACCGCACTGGGCTGCGTTCGAGCCCAGGAGTCGCGCTCGAGCGCATGTCCACATCAGCTGAAACCCTAGCATTTCACGTTGAACGGCCGCGCCGCACGGAGCATGAAGCCTCATATGCGTTCGATCACATATGCTGCGATCGAGCGCATTGCGTTCGAACGCACATGTTGCGTTCGAACGCACTCGTAATGACCTGTCAGCACGCGAGAAAACCTAATTTTTTAGTATAAATTTGTATTTTTTATTTGTAAACCCTACGTTGGGAGGCGCCGTAGAGAGCAAAAACACGAATTTTGTCGTGTCTAAGCCTTTGTGAACGCTTTTTGATTGTAAGTTTCGTTTCTTCATGTTTTCAATTGATTTTGACATGTCTGTTGTGATCATGAGGGGCTAAACCTTCAACTGAGGTTAAAGATGAAGCCTCGTCTTTGATGAACAATTGTATTCTTGTCATTTTATATACACAATTTGATGTTTTATATAGTTGTTCAAAGTCCCTCCATTGCTTGATTTATTTTGTATAATTGAGCGCCCTTTTTGATTTCATGCATTATTTTATATTCGGTGTGTTTTGTCTGGGGATACATTGAGTGATTGGATTGAGACTAATATCCACCGTGATCTACGGATACGGTGGATGATTTGATCTCAATTAAATACTCGTTGTGATTCTTTAACGGATAGATTCACCGAATGATTTTATATGCATGTTCACGACTGTTGAACAGTGATCAAAAGCATTTTAAATTATCAATTGTGTATGTAAAATGCGAGAATAAATTGTTTGATTAGACGAGGTGGATTCGGAAACCTTGGTGTTTTCATTTTGTTTGTTGTTTAAAGTATTGTTTAATTTAGTTTCATCAAAATTGCAAAACGAACTTCGAACTCTAGGAACTAGGTTAAAATAGGATTTGTTTGAATAGAAAAGTTGATTTTAACACAAAACACAATTCCCTGTGGATCGACCTCGCACTTTTACGCGCACTTTACTGCACACGATTCGTACACTTGCGAGTATTATTTTTGGTACAATCAGTGATTAATTACAAGCCCCTCAATGATGTGATAGAATGGATTAAGTATCCTATCCCCAATAGGAAGGACCTAGTTAGTCGTCTGAGTGATGCTTTAGTTTTCTCCAAATTCATATGAAGTCTGGATTCTGGCAAATCCAAATTGATGACCGAGATAGGTATAAGACTGCTTTTACTACACCTTTTGGTCATTATGAATGGAATGTTATGCCTTTTGGTTTGAGGAATGCCCACAATGAATTTCAAAATATTATGAATGACATCTTCAATCCTTTCATCCATTTTACTATTGTTTACATTGATGATGTTCTGATCTTCTCCAAATCTATTGAAGAACATTGGAAACATTTGAATGCTTTCTTGGACACTATCAAGCATAGTGGCCTTGTTGTTTCGGCCAAAAAGATCAAGCTTTTCCAAACCAAGATTAGATTCCTTGGTTTTGACATTTCTGAAGGAAAGATTCGTCCAATTGATAGAGCCATTCAATTTGCTGACAAATTTCCTGATATCATCACTGAAAAAACTCAGCTCCAAATATTTCTTGGTTCTCTCAATTATATTATTAATTTCTACAAAGATTTATGAAAATATTGTAAACCTTTGTTTGACAGATTGTAGAATAATCCACCTCCCTAGATTGATGTCCATACATCCATTGTTAAACAAATTAAGGTCCATGTTAAGACATTGCCTTGTCTTGGCATTCCTTCCGATAATGCTTTCAAAATTGTTGAGACAGAAGGTTCTGAAATTGGATTTGGAGGTATTCTGAAATAATGTGTTTCGCCAGGATCTCCTGAACAAATTGTTCAATTTCATTCCGGATCCTGGAATTCTGCGCAATCTAATTATAGTACTATTAAGAAAGAAATTCTTTATGTTGTTTTATGCATTACAAAGTTTCAATATGATTTGCTCAACCAAAAGTTTCTGTTGAGAATTGATTGCAAATCTGCAAAATATATTTTGAAAAAATATGTTGAAAATATTGCATCCAATTAGATTTTTGCCAGATGGCAAGCTACTTTAAATGCTTTCGATTTTGATATTGAATACATCAAAGGATCTAATAATTTCATCCCTGATTTCCTTACCCTTGAATTTTTGCAGTGCCACAATGGCGCCCAAGAAGGATAAGGGTAAAAATGTTTCGACAAATGATTCAAAGGCTCTTATTTTAAAAACATAGTCGAATGTTGCTGCTTTAGCATCCCCTGTTTCATCTCTTGATTTAGCTAATAGGTTTTCTCCTTTTAGCTCTGACTACCCTATTTCATAGTCTAGTACTTTGATTTCTCCTTATGATCCTTTTGTTGATGTTTTGAAAAAATCCAGAGCTCCTGGTACCGATTTTAAAAAGCCCTTGGCTTGCATGATTCTTCCATTTTCTCAAAGTTTATTTTCAATAGAAATGAATAGGTCTTCTACTAAATCCGCAGGAGAACTTGCCATTTCTTATTTTCCCCCTGGTTTCCACTGGATTCCTGAACATCCTCTCAAGAATCTTGCTTATTATTCCAATATTTTGCTTCAAACCAAATCTCTCCATATCAAACCCATCTATTGTGAAACCACTGTGCCTAAGAAAATTATCTATCACAGTGTTTTCTTCAATACACTAATTTCTGAGAAAGAATGGGGTGATCATCCCTCCTCATGTCGATCTCATAAGGGTTTTGATATTCCCTTTTGTTATTATGATTACATTGACGCTTGATCCAAATTCTTTTTATACCAATCTGCTAATATGGACCATTCCTGGTTCATCAGTTTCGATTGTGAAAACTCTAGAGGAATTTTTCCTCTGGTCCCATTTTGGCCTGACTCCTGATGTTCTTCCCCTTCAACTAATTGAATCCTTCAATTTGTTTAAGAGCTATTTTAAAGTTGACAAATATGGTTCGAAGTTTCTTCATATTTTCCACTTTACTAAGCAGTTTAAGCTTCCATGGATCCTTCGATGGCAATATGTCATTGTAGGTGATGTTGTGGAACGACACTGGTATGTCAAGTGGTGGGATAAGTTCAATATTGATCCTATTGTTTAGAAGGTTAAACTCATGATTCAAGCCCCCAAAGCCCAGAATCTACCTTTACATTCGATAATTTCCCCAAAATTATTGACCCCCAATGATATTAGTCAACCTTAGGCTGATGTTGCTCCTTCCAATGTTTTGCCAACTGGTTCTTCTTCTTCTAAGAAACAATTTTCCAAGGAAAATAAGAAAAAAGCTTTAATGAAAGCCATGGCTTTGCTTGATTTTCTCTGTGCAAGTGATGGTGATGATGATGAAGATGGTTCTAAGGCATCTTCTGATGTTCCTGATCCTCAGAGAAATTTATTTGGAAATTCTGGATTCGAGACTCAAGACTATGTTTCTGGCCTTGAAGACCTATGATTCGTTGCAGACAAAGTTGCTGTAAATGCTTCATTCATGATTCGTTCCTTGCTTTTACTATTGGTTGCAGACAAAGTTGCTGCAAATGCTTCGTTCATGATTCATTCCCTGCTTTTACTGTTAAAGATGCTACCGACACCTCAGTCCAAGCATCCTACTATTTTAGTCGTGATTCATTCAAAGATAATGGCCATGCTTTTCATGATTCGTCCACTTTGTAATATGCTGCTGACATTGCTTTTCCCTGCTTCGAGATAATGCTTCCATTGTTCCTATTCAACATGTGCTTGCCGACACTACGGTGAAGATGCTTTTACTATTTGTAATCAATGTAATTTTGTTTCTTTTGAAAAATATGGAATGTATTTGTCTATAAATAGACGCGACCTCTTCCATTGGAGAGCAGAAGCTTTAAGCCAGTAAACCTTTCACTAAAGCTCTCAACCATTGTAATATTTCCTGCTTTGTATCCAGTTTTCCTTTGTTTCGAATATTTCCTTTGTAAATTCATATTTCGAGATTTCAATATATTGTCCTTTTCAAATATTATTTCTTTATATCAACTGTTACCGCCTCTTTGGCTGGTTTTATTGCTTTCTTTAAACTCTATTTGCATCATATGCATTATTTTCTCCAATATATATATATATATGTGCGCGCGTGCGTGCTTATACATTGATGTTTTACATGGTATATGTGTGTTTGTGGTCCTAGGGCCGGCAATTTTTACACGACCCGCGAAAACGACACGAACACGACACAAATAAACAGGTAATGGGTTTGGGTTAATCGGGTTCGGGTCTTAATCGGGTCTACCCGTTTAAGACCCACAAATTTTCGTGTCTGGCGGGTAGACCTGCCAGACCCTTTTTTTTTTTTTTTTTTTTTTAGAGAAAAAGAAAATAATAAATTAATAAAAACTAAAAAACTTAAAACCTAAGGTCCCGTGCGTGTGCCTCCAGCCTCCACACCACTCACAGAGTCACAGAGAGGCGAGAGAACCAGATACCCAGACGGACCCAAACCCGTGCCGGCCGTGCGTGCGTCTCCACTCCCACCGTCGTGCACTTGTGCGCCCCCAACCCTCGTCGCCGTCAAGTCTGAGCTCCCTCTCAGTCTCGCCGGACTCTCGCGGACCCTCGGCTCTCTCTCTCTCAGTCTCTCTACAGTTCGACTCCAACTCCGCCTCTCGCCGTCGCCGTGAGCCACGCCTCCTCACCATCGCCTGCAGCTGCACCTTTCTATCTCCACAATGGCCGTACCGCCGGTATATCTCTTACTCTATCTCTGATTTTGAGACCTTGGGTTAGGGTTTTGAGAAGGTAATATAATGATTAGTTCATCTAGTTTGTTGTCATTTACAAAGATGGAAAATAGATTACTGTCTTCTTTGTGGATGTTTTGGAGTTCGAAATAGTTACATGCAATGAGGTCGAAATATATGCACCAAATGGTCATTATATTGTTGCATTTATGAGATTTTCAAGTAAGGAATTATGTGCAGTGTATTATGACACAGACACGGTAATGGTCATGAAATTGTTGCCTTCAGGAAAACTTTGACGGAATTTCAAAAAATTGAGATATGATGACTTTGTAATGTAGGATTGTAGGTATGTATGATGTCAAATATCTGCAAGCATTCAAACTGTTTGAAGGTTTTAATCTAAACTTCAGTTAGGAAGTTATATAAAGCCAGCAAGCAATGCAGTAATTGTTAATCTAAAATTTTAAGGTGCTAATCTTTTTTCTTTTTCTTTTTTTTCTGAGCAAAACTTAAGGTGCTACTCATCACTTTATAATTATATTATGTCCTATATATAATGTGTATACATGATCAGTCCTTAGCTTTTCACCTTTCTCAATACGTGTTGCATAATATGATTTGACAAGCCAAGTGCTGAAGAACAAGCTTAAAAGGAAAATGGTACCTAGTGTTCCCTGTCACCAGAAATTGCATCAAGTTAAAAATTAACATGCACCTAAAACGTTACAATCAATTATGCGTATTTTAACCCCCCCGGCAAAATCAAGGAAAAAGTTAGGAAGCTAAAGAAGGAAAATGGAGCAAAGTGAGAAATCAATTACATTTAGCAAGCAAAGATAGAATTCTGTCTTTGCATTAATTTTTTTCCCCTTGAATCACCCATGTCAACTTTTTTGAAATAGATTATTACTATTTGTTTTTGTGTACGCAGCATTTTGGTACCTCAAAACTGGGATATTATATATTAAATACTTGTCTTTAAAGAATTTCAGTACTACGATACTGTTAAAATGGTCTCCAGCCGAAGATTTTAAGCTATGTATTGCAGAACCTTCCCCAACTTTCTGGTTTTAAACTAAGTAATAATGGCAAGAATTTCAGAACTTCTAATTTATAGTTGGCTTATGCAACCTCATTTTTGGCAGGTTGTAGATTTACTTGAAGATGCTTGTGAATCACTGTTGGATAGCATCTTGGCAGAAAATTTGTTTCAATCAAAATTTTTCTTTTAGCTATTTTGTTTGTTTGTGCTAGTTTGTGTTGTTTTCAAAGTTTTGGATTGTTGTTTCTTGGACAGTGTGGCTTTCTTTTGAATTCCTCAATGAGGTTCTTTTTTCTTACTTTATGCAATTGTAGTCAGAGACTCAGAATGATGAATCTTCTAATATGTTTGTCAAATAAATACCCTTTTTTTTCTTCACTTTTTTGCCTGCTTCTTGTTCCCTCTTTGTAAAACTAAAAATATGGCAGACTAGTGTTTTTTGTTTTTCTTAGTATGGTTTAATATGGATGATTGTGTGTGTAGATGAATATTGAAGAAATTCTTGAAGATGCATTTGATGTTGACGACGATGATGTGGTTGAGTTACAATCACTAGAAACTTACTCCGTTTCTGTGGGGAGTAAGAAAAAAGGAAAGAAGCATAGGAGGACATCAGCTGTTTGGCAGTTTTTTGATATTGTGCCTAATACTGATCCAGAAGACCCGGAGGTATGGGCAAAATGCAAAAAGTGTGGCCATAAATATAAGGCTCGAAGTTCATTTGGAACTGGCAATTTAAGAAAGCAAGTTCAAGCTTGCCCGGGGGCAAACAATCATGATGTTGGGCAAACGCTCTTAGCTGGCAAATCAAGATCTTTGTCAGTAAGTGACTCCAAATTTGATCCCAAAATATATAGAGAATTGGTGGTTATTTCTATTATTAAGCATGATTTGCCCTTTTCATATGTTGAATATAAAGGTGTAAGAGACACCCATCAGTATTTGCGTGGTGATGTGCCATTTATTTCTAGAAATACTGTTAAGGCTGATTTAGTGAAGATGTATTTGAGGGAGAAAGAAAGGGTTAAATCTATGTTAAGTGTTTGTCCTAGGAGGATTTGTTTGACATCTGATTTATGGACTTCTTTAACAACTGATGGATATATATGCCTTACTGCACATTTTATTAGCAAGGATTGGGTATTAATGAAAAGGGTGTTAAATTTTTCATTTATGCCCCCACCACATAGTGGTAATGCTTTGTCTGATATGGTATTAAATTTGTTACAAGAGTGGGGATTGATAAGAAGATTTTTACCATAACATTAGACAATGCTTCTACTAATGATTGATGTGCTGACTTGTTAAAGCAAAAACTGAACATTAAGAAAGCTCTTCTTTGTGAAGGTGAGTTCCTTCATTTGCATTGTTGTGCTCATATTTTGAATTTAATTGTTCAAGATGGATTGAAAGAAATTGATGATGCTATCGAAAAGGTTCGAGATAGCGTGAAGTATGTTAGGGGCTCACAAGGGCGAAAACAAAAATTTCTTGAGGCTGTAAAGCAAGTGTCCTTGGATAGTCATAAGGGGTTAAAACAAGATATGCCAACGAGATGGAATTCTACCTATCTTATGCTTGAGAGTGCAATTTACTTTAGGAGTGCTTTTAGTTATTTGGAGATGACTGATTCAAACTATAAGCATTGTCCTACTGCAGTTGAATGGGAAAAGGTGGATAATATCCGTAGTTTCTTAGCTTGCTTTTATGAAGCTACTTGTGTTTTTTCTGGTACTAAGTATCCCACTGCTAACTTGTACTTTCCTGTAATTGCCATGATTTATGTATCTTTGAAAGAAGAACTTATGGGTGAAGATGAGCATAAGAAATTAATGGCAACTCAAATGATTTCAAAATTTGAGAAATATTGGTTTGAATTCAGTGAAGCGTTGGCCATCGCAGTTATCTTAGATCCTCGTTACAAGCTTCATCTTGTAAATTATTACTATATGAAGATCTATGGAGTTATGGATTCTCTACAGTTTGAGAATGTTCGTGAGAAATTAAAAAGCCTTTTTATGGAGTATAGTGCTTCTTTTAATACTTCAAGTTCAAGCTCCACAACTTCTCAGCGGCCCCAAGTACCTCGAGCAAAACTAGCTTGGCAAAAGGTAAATAATATTATCAATTAGCATTGTGCTTAACATAGATTTTCAAGTATAGGGTTGGGGGGGTTTAATGTCACATAAGTCTACCTTAATTTGCAGCAATTAATATGCCAATTTCTTAATTCATAAGCCATGTGCCTCTCAATTAATGCTTGTGCCTTAGGATATTCCTTCTATTCCTTTGCTTTTGCCTGATTGGATGACTGGCTTAATAGTTAATAGTAGCCTTCGCACTTTATGAAACCCTGCAGTAGAGTTTATGCTTGTGCCAATAGATTGTTTATTCAATTTCAATATATATATTATTCAAGTTATCAAGAGTGGAATTACACTATTGCATGCCGTGAGGTTTTTCTTTAGGAAATGATATTTCTACACTTGTCTCTCACGCATGCTGGAAGGTGGTGTGAAATCATAAAAATTGGATGTTTAATGTATATACTCTTAATTATTTATGTTTATATTCTTTCTTTTTCATGTAGGACTATTTAGCATTTACTGGAGATGATGCTAGTTTTCGAAAGAATCAATTGGAAATTTATTTGGAGGAACCTAGATCAGTGGATTTGGATGAATCATTTGACATCCTTTCATTTTGGAAAGGAAATCAGTTCCGATATCCTGAAGTAGCTGCTATGGCTAGAGATATTCTGAGTATTCATGTTTCTACTGTTGCTTCGGAATCCACTTTTAGTGTTGGTGGACGTGTAATTGATCAATATAGGAGCTCACTCAAGCCTGATATTGTAGAGGCATTGGTTTGCACCCGAGATTGGTTATATGGAGATAAAGGTAATATTAGTTATTTACATATTTAATTTCTTCATTTACTTGTATTATTTTTTAACTACACTATAATAAAATAACACTAACTTTTCTTATTTTTTTATACAGAACTTGCACAAATGAAGTTGGATGGCAATGAAGATGAAATTTTGACTATTGATGTTGATTCCTCTGACATTCCAAAATCATCTGGAACAAAATCTGTTAATATTTCTTAGACTGAGCATATTTAATATTTGTAATATTTTGACTACTGATGATGGATCATCCGATCATTGATCCTTCAAGACTTCAAGTGGACAATAGTCACAACACCGGGCATAATTATTAATGGCCCATGGAAACCTAATATGTAATGAGTCTAATGACAATGTAGTTTTGTGTTTTGTTTCATTTTTCATTATTTTTTGTTTTTGTTAGCTTTTTTTTTTATTTTAATTATCATTTTCTTTATTGCTATGAGGTATTTTCTTAATCAAGATATTGGATCAACAATTAAGGACTTTAGAGATTCTTTTAATGCATAAAATGTTGTTGATAAATAGTTTGCTGGCAAAGCAGCAGATATCAAAGTTCCACTTGTCTAAAATTTGGTGTCATATGAGTGATAGAAGCATTTTTCAAATTGGTACAGGTATAACAAATGCATTGATTAATGTACGAAAAGCTCTTGACTGGAATCCAAAAGATTCGGGACTAGAGCTTTGTCTGGAAAGACTTAGTTGCATCATTATTATAAGTGAAATTTATATTTGAAATTTGAATGGATATCATTTTTTTGTGGAATCACAGAGGATGATGGCAGACCAATTTGGGTGGTTTGGTTTTGTATATTCTATGGCAAAATTCTGGTGGTAAGTTGTCATAGTTGATGTTAGGAAGCTAGGATTTTCTTGTATTCCTGAATGTCACGGTTGATATAGAGTTGTGTTGAATGAATTAAGCAGATTGAAGGTTTAATATTTTTTGTTAAGTTTGTGTTCAAAGATTGCGATCCAATGTTTACTTCGGTGAAATGGAGGCATAGTAAGTTTTCACATTCTTTGTCAAAATTAAGTTTTCAATTGTGAACATTATTTTTCCTTGATGTAAAATGTAAAGAAGGGTAAGCCTTTTTTACATAGTTATGTCGTACATGTCGGCTGTTACAAACTCACAATGGACGGTTCCATTGGTTATTTTGTTATATGAAAATTGGGTGAGACAAATATGGAGATTGGGTGAGAGTCGTGAGACTGAGACAATTTGGTTATAGGAATAATAGGATACTTGATCTAACCACATTAGGTAATTAAGTGAGACAATTATGAATTATATGGTTGAATACTTGAATCATAAAGTTAGTGTTAATAGTAAATGAATTCATTGAATTGTAATAATAAATGAAATGAATATTAATTCAAAATTGTAAATGGTAATAATACAATTTTTTTTTTAAAAAAAATAGCCTTTTAGCCTTTTAGGGGTTTTAGGGTTTTTTATTGGATCGGGTCGTGTCATGTCGGGTCGGGTCTACCCAATAAGACCCGGTTATTGTAAACGGGTAAAACGGGTCGTGTCGGGTTACCCGTTTATTTTCGTGTCATAATCGTGTCAAACCCGATTACCCGTTTAGCTAAACGGGTCGTGTCTGGGTATAGCCTAATCGTGTAACGGGTACCCGCGGGTCTAATCGGGTCGTGTATGGGTACCCGTTTTGCCACCCCTATGTGGTCCTACTATGTACACATTTAAGGTTCCTAAATTACATTGTATTTTACTATAGTGTGAGGAAAGAAATTATCACACAAAAGATCATAGCCATAGGCCCTTGTAACTTACAAATAATTGTTTGTAGTTGATGTGGTATTTTTGTATTAAAAAATATCAATTATAAAAATTATCACTTGCAATAGGACGAATCCTTGTAGGATAAGGCTATAGAGAGGGTGTCAAACCTCAAGGATTGTAGGGGTTTTGTTATCAAATTTATGAGAACTAAAATTAACTTAATGTAAAAGAGATTGAATTGATTTATGTAAATTAAAGAGCATAAAATCAACGCAAAGAAAAATGTGAAATATGAGAGAGAAAGTAGGGTAATGACTTTACCGCTATCCGTACATCAATGGTTAATCATATTTAATTCAAGAAATTCATTCTATGCATGTTATAAACAAACAAGAAAACACCTTATTAAAGAATGAGAGTAATCCATCTTCGGTTGGTATGGATTGTCCACCTAACCACTAAGATGCGGTACGATTCCTCTTCCCTAAGTATGAATTATCTAATTATTTAATAAGTTTTATACAATCAATGGAATAATATAACTCATCTTCGGTTGGCACGGATCGTCCAGTAAACTAGGGTATAGTACGATCCGTCTTTCCTAGGCATGGCCTATCTAATCTTATTGATTATATGTCAATTAAAAACCATTGCATAACAATTATCCTCATGATCACAGAAAATAAGAATGATTTGAGTTTAATAAAAGTAAAAGACTTTCTAAGACAAGAGAAGAATTTTATTTATATTGATTTTGAAAATTAAGAATAATTGCATTTGATATTTAAGAATAGAATTCAATTGTAGCAATTCTCTTAGTTACACAATGAACATGCATAAACTGAAAATCTATAAATTAAGTATAATCAAACCATTGTACTTGGATATGGTTACATCAATACTCCAATAAGGCTTTTAGCCGCTCATGACTGTACTAAACTCCAAAGACTATTTTTTGAAATTTAGCTCTAGGTAGCAGTGTATCTTTCTTACAAGTTTATAGGCCTATTTATAGGGACTAGAAAAACCCTAGAAATCCTAAAAAAATCGTGGGCCAGTCCCTGGGGAACTAAAAAACTAATTCCAAGATGGCCAAGGAGTATTCATGCATTTTGGAAGCCGTGTGCGCTTGAGCCCAAGGGATGTGCGCTTGAGCATATGTGTGCTTAACCCTAGGCTGATATGCACTTGAGCGCTAATGCTCTCGAGCCTAGGTGCTGGGGAGCTCGAGCGCAGATGTGCTCAAGCCCAAATGTTATGTGCTCAATCCCAGGCCTTTAAGGTGCTCCCAAAACGTTCTTTTACGCCCAATTTCTAATGGAATTTTTGCATCTATCAAATAAAAACCTGAAACACAAAAACAGAACAAAATCAAACAAGTGACAACGCTAAGGAATTAACACATGCAAGTTAAGAGGCTTGAATATGCAATATTCAGCGCTTATTTGTAGTCATAAATGGAACTGGGAATTACATACATCTAGACTATAACATGTCAACCTTAACAATTTGCCTTGATCAGAAGAAGCAAGTAAGCTTCGGTTGATATGTTGGTGTAGGAGCGAAGTAGTGTCACACATTGAACGGACTATATGAGTCATCATTCTTTTAACAGTCTTAAAGAATGATGTACATTCACGATGATTTATAACAGTTACTCTAAATTCTAAGAAAATCGTGAACTCAGATGTAAAGTGTAGGTAACTTTGATGTATCTATGATTGAGATATTTTTACGGTCAACATTTCTGTGCATTGGGTGGTCGCAAGTACCATAGTGGGAATACCTCTTCAAGAAGGAATCAAAGTCCTTTGTCAGGAATAAAGTGATAACACTACCAAAAAAAAAAAGGGGGATTAGTAACGTGTCATTAATGACATGTTACTAATGGAAATTTTTAAAAAATTAAAAAAAAAATCCATTGGACACGTTACTAAATATAGTAACGTGTCATAATTTGAAACGTTACTAATGGAAATTTTTTTAAAAATTAAAAAAAAAAAATTCATTGGTAACGTGTCATTAATGACAAGTTACTAATGGAAATTTTTAAAAAAATTAAAAAAAATCAAATCCATTGGTAACGTGTTATTAATGACACGTTACTAAATTTACGTGTCATTAATGACACGTAAATAATGGAAATTTTTAAAAAAAATTAATTGGTAATGTGTTATTAATGACACGTTAGTAAGTTTCGTAACATGTCATTTACTAATGAAAATTTGAAAAAAAAAATTAAAATAGTAATTAATTAGGGTTAGTTATATATAGTAATTATATATATAGTAACATTGCAATATAGGGTTATTCCATTATCTATCTAGGGTTAATTATATATATAGTAATTAGGGTTATTAATATATTTTTAATTTATAATGTAGGATTATATATATGTTTATTTTTATTTTTTTTAAAAAACCCATTAGTAGCGTGGCATGTGTGCACGTTACTAATGGGTTTTTGGGGTTTTTTTATTTTTATTTATTTTTTATTTTTTATTGTTAAGCTAATAACGTGCCACATGTGGCACGTTACTAAAATAGTAACGTGCCACGTGTAGCATGTTACTAATGGGAGCTGGTTTAGTAACATGCCAACCCATATGTGGCATGTTATTGATGGGAGTTAAACACCTGAATCAAAGTTTTTTTTTTTTCCCCTCTTTTCTAGGGGTGTCAATGTGATTACGGTTAACGGTTAGTGGCAATAACCACTAATCGTAACCGCCTTAGCGGTTAGTAGATTTCATTAACCGCAACCGTTAACCGCCTAGCGGTTAATGGATAGCAGTTAGTAAAATAGGTAACTGCCCGCTAACCGCTTTTTCAAAATTGGGTTCTTTTTTTGGCTTTTTGGGCCTTTTTGGGCTTTTATTAATACTGTAACATTTTTTACACTCATTTGTTTTTTGTATTTTTAGTGTTTTTTTTGTCCAAATTGCTATAAAAAGAGCCCATATTGAAAAATCAAACAATTTGACCCCAAATCTATATTTACTTGTACTTTAAAAAAAATCCTTAAATATTAAATCATAACCGGTTAACTTTAAAAATAAAAAATAAAAAAACACAACATATAAAAAAAATTCAACACAAAATATTCATTATTACTTAATATATACTAAATTACAAAATATTAGAATAAGAATGTATGATATAAGTACTTACAAAACTAGTTAATATGTAATTACAAACTAATTAATAATTATATTAGTTATGTAGTTTATGTTACTTGTTGCTAATATATATATATATTAGTACACAATTACAGACATATCATATATAAACATTATATATGTATAATTTGTTATTATATAATCATATAAATTATAATGATAATACATTAATACTTAAATTGTGGTTATAAGTAACACATTGTTTAATCCAACGTCAATTAATTAATTTGATATTATACGAATTATATTATCATTGAACATTAATAATATTATTAACTTTAAAAAAGTATTTGAATTTTTATTGAATCATATTATTAAGTATTGATATTTTACATTTATATTATTCAATATGCGTAATTGCATATATGTATAATATATAATTATAATTTATAACATATATAGACTTATAAGTTTATAATATACATTAGAACTAAGTCTCTAGATACTTAATTGTTTATTGTTGTATTAGTATGAACTTGCATACTTATAACTTATGACTTATGAATATATATGTATAATTTGTTATTATATAATCAAATGATTTTATGATTAATTGATCATGTAATATAATCATATAAATTATAGTAATAATATATTAATACTCAAATTGTGATTTAATTATATAAAACAAAAATGTGATTTAATCATTAATGATCAATTGATTATGTTATATGTATAAATATTATTATAATTATAATTATAATTATAAAAATATAGTATATAAAAAGCGGTTAGCGGTTATGGTTAGTAAACCGTATAACCGTTAACCGCTAACCAGCATAACCGCTAGGCGGTTATAATAATATTAACTTATGGGTTTTAATTTTTAGTGGGTCTTCTTGGGATTCATGTTTTAATGATAGTTAGTTTTGTTTCATGTATGTGCTAATCCAGCTTGGTTTATTGAGCTTATTTTTCAGGTGGGTTTTATTGGGTTCACATCTTGTAGCGTTTAGGTTGTAGATCTATGTGATAGTTCTGCTGGTTTTGATGGATTCTGATTGGTTTTTCCTTTATTTGTTTAGAGATTGCTGATTGGCATTCACCTACTTGAGAAAAATTACAGGTCAAAATGCTTGCTTATAATTTGAATTTTGTTTCTTTGTGGTATTGGCTTTGACGATGCATTTCTGATGATAATTCTAATTTGGTTTAAGTTTATGTTTTGGTGAATTAGGTATAAATTCAGGTCAATTTAATGTTAACGTGTTTTAACACAATTGGATAATTAATTACTTTGTTATGGCTTAATTATGTAGTAGCTTGTGCTGAACTGTCAATTCACATGGTCAAATGATAATTGAGGTGATTATTAGCTGGTTTGATGATTTAAGAACTCTATTTCGCATGTTATTCACTTACTTAGTGCTAACATGAAGACTGAGCTTTTCTCCTTTTCTTATGTGAACTGTGCTACTGAATTCTGCGGTTCATGAAACTGAGTTTCCTTTTGTTTAATGCCCGACTCTGTCATTTGGTTGTACCTCTAAATTTGGCTTTTTTGGGTAGTTCTTCATATCTCTATTCAGTTTTTTGAATTTGAGATTGTCATTTCTAATTAGATTGCTATTCTGTATTGTTACATTAATTTGTGTTCATGTTGACTTTCATGTTTTCAGTTGATGAAATCTTCTAAAACACTTTCAACAGGACATTAGTTTTGTTACTGTTAGTAATGTTTTTCTTGTAATTGCAATTGGATTGCTACACCTTAGGATTGATAAAAATTTGAGTATCTAGTTCCTACTTTTATTGTTTCTCAATTATGTTGTTTGCTTGATTGGATTGACAAGTTTGGTTTTCACTGCCTGCGCCTATACTATGGCATGTCCCATGATTAGTTGTTTCCTTCGAAAACTGATTTCTTTTAAATATTGTTCAATGCAGGATCTTGCCTATCATAATGAGCCCTACCTAGATGGGGGTGATGTGAATGGAAGGCGGGTGAAACAAAGGAGATGTGCAAGGAAAATAGGAAGTGAATAAAGTGATAGTGTATGGACTTTGATTTGACTATGGAAGGTAATATGTAATAAATAAGTACGTCAAATAGATTAATTGAGTAAATAAAAAATACATATTAGAGTGTAGTCACATTTGTGTAGTGGAATCAAATGTGATTAATAGTATTATGTGAGCATGTCAAACAAAAAAAAAAAAAAAAAAAATCGTGTGAGAAGTTATAAATGGTAAGTTGTTAGAATTAATCTTCTATAAAGAGACTTAAGATGGCCCAAATGTCACATATATTATATGTATATAGTATATTATTATAAATATAGTTTTTATTAAATTAAAACTTTGGGTAATTAATATATAGTTAACTGTTAAAGGTGAAAAGGTGTTTTATTTTTATCAAAAGTTGTCTCCCTTGATGGAAGGAAGTAATGTAAGATAAATGGATAAGGGTCTTGGCCTATATAAAAGACAAGCCTGTGATTTCCATCAATCACAACTTTAATGTGAAAAACAGATAGGCCAAAAATCTTTTTCTATCACTCTCCAACAAAAGTGAGGGTTCTAGGATTGCAAATTGAGTGTTCTAGGATTGCAAATTCAACATACATTCAACTCTGGGGTATTCAATTTAAGTGCTTAAACAACAATGGCCAGATGCTAGTATTTCTATTTTTGTGTTTATATAATAATTTTCCCCCAAATTCTTACATTAGTGGTATCAGAGCCTACTTCTGTGCCATGTTATTTAGTATGAATTCGTTGATTGTTTCTTGAGTGATTGAACGTTTTGTGTGTTCGGAGAAGAGATTGATATTTTATTTATCTGTTTTGAGTTTTGGGTTTTTGGGTTTCAAGTTTCATAATGAGGATGGTTTCATGGTTTGGCCGGATCTTTGAAATTTAAAATTTATGATGCTTTTGTGGTTTACAAGATTAATCTTGTTGTTTTTTGATTGTGTAAAATACTTTATTTTTACCAATTTTGAAATCTTTAAAAACAAGATTTTCGGCCATGCTATTTTCTTTAAAATGATGATTTATTTTCATTGTTTTTTTGGATACCCATATGTTTCTTAATCCATAAATCGAGAGATTTTATGATTCTGAACCAAAACCATGATTTAAAATTGGGTTTCAGTGCGAAAACATTTGATGAAAAATGAAAAAACCCGTTTTTAGATCTGTATGGGGCGAGACCCGACCCAGATATGTTTTTCAGACCCGGCTGAAGGTTGGGGATGAAGTCCCCAACCCGAATGCAAGCCCACTTGCATATAATTAAAAAAAAAAAAAAAATGATTCTGTTTTTGCCGGTGGGGAGATCCGAACCCTCATGGGTCTGAGAAAGAGAGGCTTGACCATCAACTACTGTTTGTGTTGTGGTTCAGTTTTTGTTTGCATATTTAAGAGAGTTTAATACTGTTCTGGAACCCACTATTCAAATCCCATATCATCATTTATTTTTGTTGAGCATATTATGCTTTGGGATATTTTGTGATCAACATAAAATAAATGAAGTTTTATGGACCATGGTGTCATTGTAAAGTAGTGAAAATCAAAGTGACTTGGGAATAGCCACAGCATCTTAAGTCATAATGATAATAAGGTAAATAAATTTTTTTTTTTTAAAAAAATAATAATAAAAAATTCAAAGATGAATTTGGGCATCTATATGGCAATTAGATGTTATTGAAGTTATGATTATTATAAGGGTTAAATACTTAATTAGTCCCTAGGGTTTGAAAATTTTATTTTTTCCTCCCTAAGGTTTGGAAAGTGACCAAATTGGTCCTTGAGGTTTTGAAAATAGACCAAGTTAGTCCATCCGTCAGTTGACCGTTAGTTGACTTAACGGACTGACACGTGGACCAATTAAAAGTTGACACTGTCACTTAATTAATTTTTTTTTTTAAAAAAAAAAAAAAATTCAAAAAAAAAAAAATAGGAAAGGAAAAGCTGGGGTGGCCG
>VIBQ01000032.1:80803-155581 GCA_006937295.1 Carpinus fangiana | reverse complement strand
GCCACCCCCTTGGGCACCATGGGGTGGCTCGGCCGCCCCCATGGGCCCAAGGGGGTGGCCGAAACCACCCCCATGGAGCCAAGGGGGTGGCCGAGCCACCCCTTGGTGCCCAAGGGGGTGGCTACGACCACCCCAGCTTTTCCTTTCCTCTTTTTTTTTCTTTTTTTTTTTTAATTAAGTGACACGTGTCAACTTTTAATTGGTACACTGTCAGTCCGTTAAGTCAACTAACGGTCAACTGACGGATGGACTAACTTGGTCTATTTTCAAAACTTCAAGGACCAATTTGGTCACTTTCCAAACCCTAAGGAGGAAAAAATAAAATTTTCAAACCCTAGGGACTAATTAAGTATTTAACCCTTATTATAATACTTTTAGGAATAGCCACATGCAGCATCCTAATTTTATAATGATAATCACATAAAGATTATTTACATGAACTTCATAAAGAAAATTAAACATCTATGTTGTGATTAACTCATAAATTTAATGACTTTGCTCAATAGAAGTTATTATTTTTATGATTTAATTAGAATAAGATGTTAAATTTGGCATTAAAAATAAAATTTTCTTAGGCCCACACATACAAGAAAATTTTATTTATTAGTGTTTAAATTTACTAGTCTTATTATGAAAGTATACAAACAAATCTTATGCATAATGCGATATTTACCCACAGGGAGATTTTGATTTGTTTATGAATTTTACATTGGTTGATTCATACTGTAGTTAGTATTTATTTCAAAGCGTTAATGCCTATTCTTGGTTATTGCAGCTACTGTTTCTTCTGTTTTAAATAATGAATCTTCTCATATTCCATTTTTAAATGGAGATAATTTTTCGGATTGGAAAGACAAAATTCTCTTGACATTAGGGTGCACAGATCTAGACTTTGCATTGCGTGTGGAGGAACCACCCGTGCCCACTGAAACAAGTTCGTTAGTAGAAAAAACTACATATGAAAAGTGGGAGCGGTCTAACCGATTAAGTCTAATGCTCATTAAGTCACATATAAGTAAGAGCATTAGAGGTTCAATTCCTCCATGCGATAAGGTAAAGGACCACTTAAAGGCCATTGAAGAACAATTTGTTAGTTAGGCATAAGCTAGCACTCTAATGAACAAGTTATCAATTATGAAACATGACAAATCTAGGAGTGTGCGTGAGCACATAATGGAGAAGAGGGACATTGCTGCACAACTTAAGTCCTTAGAAATTGAGATTTCAAAGTCATTCCTTGTCAATTTCATACTCAATTCTCTCCCTGTTGAATATGGACCATTTAAGATTTCTTACAACACACATAAGGAAAAGTGGTCCATTAATGAACTTTTAACAATGTGTGTACAAGAGGAGGAGAGGTTGAAACATGAAAATTTGGAGAGTGCACATTTTGTTACTCATAAAAAGGGCAAAGGTGCCAAAACTAAATGGAAGAAGGATGGACAAGTATCATTCAAGCCTTATGGAAATAAAGATGCATGTTTCTTCTGTAAGAAAAAGGGGCACAAAAAGAAGGATTGCCTAAAGTACAAAAAATGGCTCGAGAAAAAAGGTAATCTCATTTCTCTAGTGTGTTATGAGTCTAACTTCATAGATACTCATCATAATACATGGTGGGTTGATTCGAGTACCACAATTCATGTTGTCAATATCATGCAGGGATTTCTCAGCCTAAGGAAACCGATGGGAAGTGAACAAGGAATCTATTCAGGAAATGGGATGCGTTCGCATGTTGAGGCTGTAGGAACCTTTAGACTTGTTTTAGAAAATGGATATATTTTAGACCTTGTAAACACCTTTTATGTTCCTTCATTTTCAAAAAATCTAATTTCTATATCTAAACTAGTACCTCTAGGATTTGAATTTAATTTTATTGGTTCAAATGTCTATTTGTTTAAAAACTCTATTGAAATTGGCTTAGGGATCTTAGTCAATGGTTTATATAAATTAAATTTAAATCCCATTTATGAACAAAGTCTCTTAAGTATGCATGATATTAGCAATAAACGCAACATTGTTGATGAGTCATCCTCTATGTTATGGCATAGGAGATTGGGACATATCTCCGTAGAGAGAATCAAAAGACTAATAAATGACGGAGTCCTCAATGCTCTAGATTTTTCAGATTTTGGTACTTGTGTGAATTGCATAAAAGGAAAGCAAACCAACAAGACCAGTAAAGGTGCCAAGAGGAGTGAAGAAATACTTGGAATCATACACACTGACATCTGTGGACCATTTAGTACCCCGTGTTTGAATGGTCAGAGATATTTTATCTCATTTATTGATGACTATTCACGTTTTATGTATCTTTACCTCCTTTTTAGTAAGTCAGAAGCACTAGATGCTTTCAAAACATATAAAAGGGAAGTAGAGAGACAATTAGAAAAGAAAATTAAGATCGTAAGATCTGATAGGGGAGGAGAATATTATGGTAGATACACAGAGTCAGGGCAAAGACCAGGTCCATTTGCTAATTTTCTCAAAGAAGAAGGGATTATTGCTCAGTATACAATGCCGGGTTCACCTTACCAAAATGGTGTTGCTGAAAGGCGAAACCGTACCCTTATGGATATGGTAAGAAGTATGCTTAGCAATAGTGATCTTCCTTTATTTTTGTGGAGTGAGGCTTTAAAAACTTCCGTATATATCTTGAATAGAGTTCCGTCTAAGGTTGTTCCCAAAACATCATTTGAGTTATGGAAAGGATGGAAACCTAGTTTAAGACATTTTCATATATGGGGTTGTCCAGTTGAGGTTAGGGTCTACAATCCACAATTAAAGAAATTGGATCCAAGGACAGTCAGTGGATATTTCATTGGCTATGTAGAAAATTCTAAGGGTTATAGATTTTACTGTCCCTCACATACGCCTAGAATTGTTGAAGCTAGAAATGCAAAATTTATTGAGGATCTTGACATTAGTGGGAGTAATGTTCCTCGAAAGATAGAGTGGGAGGAAACACGGAATTCAGATACAACATCCGTGAATCAAAATAAGTTGACTGTTTTTCAGGAAAATCAACCAAATATCCTTGAAGAACAATCAATTCAAGAACTACCACCACCTCAAGAGGAACATATCAATGTGGAATCTGCAAGTCAAAATCTACATAATGTGGACGAGATTGTAGAATTAAGAAGATCCTCAAGAGTAAGGAGGCCAAGCATTTCTGGTGATTATTATGTATACCTATTAGAGTCTGACTTTGATGTCGGACCTAAGGATGACCCCATTTCATTTTCACATGCCATGAGTGATGAAAACTCAAAATTTTGGTATAATGCCATGATAGAAGAAATAGAATCTATGGCTAAAAATCAAGTTTGGGAAATCGTCAAGTTACCTAAAGGCGTTAAAGCCATTGGTTGTAAATGGATTTATAAGACCAAGAAAGACTCAAATGGTAACATTGATCGATATAAGGCTAGACTTGTAGCTAAAGGTTTCACACAAAGAGAAGGTATTGATTACCATGATACTTTCTCTCCAGTTTCTAAAAAGGATTCCTTTAGAATAATCATGGCATTAGTAGCTCATTTTGATTTAGAACTACATCAGATGGATGTGAAAACAGCTTTCCTTAATGGGAGCCTTGAAGAAGAGGTGTACATGAAACAACCTGAAGGGTTTTGTTCTGATAAAGGCGATCAATTAGTTTGCAGGTTAAAGAAATCTATATATGGACTAAAACAAGCATCCCGTCAATGGTATTTAAAATTTCACAATGTTATTACTTCATTTGGATTTGTAGAGAACATTGTCGATAATTGCATATACCAGAAATTTAGTGGGAGTAAATTTGTTTTCTTAGTCCTATATGTTGATGATATCTTGCAACTAATGATTTGGGTCTATTGCATGACACTAAACAATTTCTTTCCCATAACTTTGAAATGAACGATTTAGGTGAAGCTTCTTATGTCTTAGGCATTGAGATTCATAGAGACAGGTCTCAAAAGATGTTAGGTCTGTCTCATAAAGCCTATATTGAAAGAGTTTTGGAAAAATTCAGAATGCATGAATGTACGCCCAATGCAGCACCTATATTGAAGGGTGATTCATTCAATTTTAGTCAATGTCCGAAAAATGTTTTAGAAAAGAAAGAAATGGAAAGCATTCCTTATGCATCTGCTGTTGGCAGTTTAATGTATGCACAGGTTTGTTTAAGACCTGACATTGCATATGCAGTAGGAATGTTAGGAAGATATCAAAGTAATCCGGGAATGGAACACTAGAAGGCTGCTAAGAAGGTTATGAGATATTTACAAGGAACCAAGAATCATATGCTGACTTGTAAGAATGTTGACCATCTAGAAGTAGTTGGCTATTCAGACTCAGACTTTGCAGGTTGTAAAGACTCTAGAAAGTCCACTTCAGGATATATCTTTATGTTGGCAGGAGGTGCTATATCATGGAAGAGCACCAAACAAACGATAATTGCATCGTCTACTATGGACGCAGAGTTTATAGCATGCTTTGAAGCAACTTCACAGGCAAAATGGTTAAGAAATTTTATCACAGGGCTTCAAGTTGTGGATTCAATATCCAAGCCATTACGAATTTACTGTGATAATTTGGCAGCAGTTTTCTTTTCTAAGAATAACAAAAGTGGGAGCAGAACCAAACATATTGACATAAAGTATCTTGCTGTCAGAGAGAGAATTAAGGAACAAGAGGTCTCTATAGAGCATACAAGTATAACTTCTATGATTGCAGATCCCATGACGAAAGGGCTCTCAATAAAGACATTTTCGAAACATGTAGAGAGCATGGGATTAGTGAGCTCATTTTATGCTTGATTAAATTCTTGTTATTTAGAGTACTCTTTTATTGTCAAAACAATGTTTATTTGTGCACATAAAGTATTTGCTCCAATACAGTTGACCCAGGATGACTTATCGGAAGTTATTCATAAAGAATTATACCATATACAGATTTTATTTTTGAAAGATTTATACATTGTAATACATGGAAGGAAATGTTGATATAATAAACATAACCGCCATGATTCGTGTATTGTATCTTTCTTTAAGTGAAACTAAATCTTTAGTAGTTTTCAATTTGGCCATATACAGTTTTAGTTACCCAAATGATTTTAAAATGTGTCATGTGAGCCAAGTGGGAGAATGTTAGAATTAATCTTCTATAAAGAGACTTAAGATGGCCCACATGTCACATATATTATATGTATATAGTATATTATTATAAATATAGTTTTTATTAAATTAAAACTTTGGGTAATTAATATATAGTTAACTGCTAAAGGTAAAAAAGATGTTTTATTTTTATCAAAAGTTGTCTCCCTTGATGGAAGGAAGCAACGTAAGATAAATGGATAAGGGTCTTGGCCTATATAAAAGACAAGCCTGTGATTTCCATCAATCACAACTTTAACGTGAAAAACAGATAGGCCAAAAATCTTTATCTATCACTCTCCAACAAAAGTGAGGGTTCTAGGATTGCAAATTCAACATACATTCAACTCTGGGGTATTCAATTCAAGTGCTTAAACAACAATGGCCAGAGGCTAGTATTTTTATTTTTGTGTTTATATAATAATTTTCCCCCAAATTCTTACATAAGTGTCATAGGCCTATCGAAGCTAATTATATATATATAGCTGATGTAAATTGACTATGTATTTATATTCTTAGGTTGTTTTATTTTATAAAACATGGGCCAAAGAATTAAACTCTTATGTGGCTAGTTATTTGGAGTTGATTGGGCTTTAGGAATAAAAAGAATATTGAGTTTTGGCATTTAATCCTAAAGGCAAGAGCGTTGGGATCAAGGATTTAATCGGATCAAGATCCCCAACAATTTTGGAAAATTGCTAGCCAGTTTTTTTGAAAATCTCAGTCATTGAAAAAATCTAATGGCCCAAAATTAAACACACATTTAATATAGGAGAGATAAACTTAAAATTTTGAATTTTGAAATTCAACCTCGAAATCTATGCTATCCACTAAAAAAATAGAGTGTTTTATTTTGAGCCATTAGATTACTTCAATGGTTGAGATTTTCAAAAAAACTGGCTAGCAATTTTAAAAAAATTGCTGGGGATCTTGATCCGATTTAATCCTACAAGCTTAAGCAAAGTTAATAGAGCATTGGGTCAATGAGATAAAACTCAAGCCCAAAGCCTTGGGCTTCTAGGAAAGGGCTACACATGGAGGGAATTGAGCCCTTTGTGACCATGACTCCTATTTTACTAGAAGTTGTAATCCTAATTTTAGTGGGATTTTAGAATGCTCTTTTCCTACCTCTCCAAGTTTGAATGTATAAATAGAGGATCCATAGAGAATCAAAAATACAATTGAGAGACACAATTTGGAGTTTTGTGAGAAAAATACAAGAGAGAAAAATTATTCTCTTAGGCTTTTGCTTCTAGCTACTCTGATGTAGATCGAAACTCTCGTCATTCTATCTATCTTATCTTTCAGTCTTATATTTAAATTATGTTTCTTTGTTAGTCTTTATTTTATGTTTTATTAGGTTTAGGATTTTGAGAGTCTTTAATTTGTGTTTTATTAGGTTTAGGAGTCTTAGGCTATAAATATATGCTTAAAAAAAAAAAAAAAGCTTAAAAAAGGCTATAAATACATGCTTATAGCCTCCAGTAAAGCAGTAGTTGATTATTATTGATTTTTATTAATGAGAATTACTCAGAGTTGAGTTTATTCCTCTTTTTCCTTCAAAATGCTAGAGAGTATCTAGATTTTCAAGAAGAGTTCTCAGATCTTTGATAGAATCGAAATCTAGAATTACATATCTGCTGCGTTATTTGTTGTTCTTCACTGCAGCCCACTAAGTCGCGTTGCATCATACTTTCTAGATTTGAGAATAGTTTTTCTAAGACCACATTCACAATCATGTTCAGTCATCAAAGAAAAGACCTAATAGAGGAATCAATTCATGAAGAACAAGAAATAACCTTTTCATCCATGTTCAACATGCAAGAATATTTTCAAGCAGAATTATATAGCCCTACATGTCTAGGAGTGGCCGAATTCGATTGTAAGTATCATGAACTTTGAATTTTAATTTTAATCTAGCCTTGTTTATCTTGAAGCAAAAGTTCCTTGAATCATTCTTTCCGCTACGCATATTTTATGTGCAAGATCCCAATATGTAATAAAATACAAAATACACTTCAACAAATAAGATGTGTCACATACATGTTTTTGCTCTCTCTCATCTCTCTTTTTCTCTTTTATTATTCTTCAATATATTCAGTATGATATGAGAGCTACTTTCTTGTGACCTTCAACAAACTTCTTTAACGTTTTTTGGTGTTCTCTTTCAACGATCTCATTGTTTAGATCATCCACAGGCTACCACACACTTCCGCTTGCGCTGTCAATTTCCTTTTGTTGGAAATAATTTTGGATGGTGCACAAATTCTCATTGATATAAAATAATTACAATATAAAAATTAACAATAAAATAAATAAAATACAAGAGATAAAAATTAGAGCATGGAAAGATCTCACAATATACTATAAAATCACGTAGGACCCTTGTTCTTTCAGGTTGATTCGTGCCTCTCGGAGCGTATAACTCGGTGCGATTGGATCTTTTAACACACAACCTCCTAAGATTAGACTATAGCGTCTACCTTCGTTAAGGACACACTTTCAATAACGAAGAATAATAGAACAACCCAATTATGAAAGGGGATGAGAGACATTAAATATTTTCTTATGGAAAAGCAAATAATATGGTATATGGCTTTATGCCTTGAAGCAAGTGTTTTTCAACCCATAGAAAAGAAGTGCTGAAAAAATATATATATATACACACACGTAAATGAGTACTAAAATTTATAACATAAAATGTTAATATTATGACCAAACGGTCAAACCAAACTTAAGTGCTAACATCACCAAACGGCTAAAGAAAAATCAATGGTTTGTAACAGTCATAACTGAAAAAATCAAGTGTAAAATTTGTTATCAAAGTACGATAAAACTTGTTCAATCCAAAGTCTAAACGGTAAATAAAATTAGAGATGTGATACAGTCACAACATAAACCTAACAAAGACTCAACTTCTCTCATATTTTAAACTTAATTTCTAGTTTAATGTATAACAATTTGGGAGAATAATATCATATATAGATCAAATAAAAATACTAACCTCTGGCCATTGTTGCTTAAGTATTTGAATTGAGTAATCCAGAAATCCAACCTTGAATGTTTGTTTGTTGTATTTGTAATCTTAGAACAAATTCTATAACCCTCACAATAGATTGGAGAGTAATAGATAAGAGTTTTTGGCCTATATTTCTCACGTTCATCCTTATGACTGATGGAGAATCACATGCTTATTTATAGGCTAATACCCTTATCCAATTAACCTTACGTTGCTTCCTTCTATCAAGGGAGACAACTTTTGGTGAGATGATATACATTTTCACCTTTAGTAGTTATCTGTATATTAATTACCCAAGAGTTTTAGTTTAATAAAAACTCCATTAATATTATATGCTATATACATATAATATATGTGACATGTGTGCCACCTTAAAAGATTTATTCTAACATTCTCCCACTTAGTGCACATGACACATCTCTAAAATCATTTGGGTAACTAAAACTGAATATGGTCATAATTAAAAACTACTCAAGCTTTAGTTTTATTTAGAGAGATACAATACATGAATCATGGCTGTTATGTTATTATGTTAACATTTCCTTCCATGTATTACAATGTATTAATCTTTCTAAACAAAATCTTTATAAGGTATAATTCTTTACAAATAACTTCCAATAAGTCATTCTGGGTCTAACTTTATTTATCCCAACGGATAATACATGTGCACAAAAACTTTATAACAATGACTTTATGTTCATAGACCATTAGAGAGAACTAAACACAAAATGAATTAAAGAGTCACATATACTCCACATGACTATATTTCTTTACCGGTAAACTTTTAGTCATGGAATCCACAATCATTAATTTAATACTTGATAGACACTTCATGTTTCTTAATATTCTCTCTCATAGTGAGATACTTTATGTCGATATAGTTCCTTCTGCTTCTACTTTCATTATTCTTAGAGAATAATTATTGCAGAAAATCTTTATGGGTTTCGCTATAAAATCGATAATCTCGAGACCTTTAATAAAAAGTCTCAACCACAATGCCTGTGAACTAAATTCATAGCATGCAAATCAACTTTAGTTTGCTTACTGCATCTCCATGATATAGCCCCTTAGCAATAACAAAATATATCATGAAGTAGACTTTATGCTATCTACATATTCATGAAAATCTTAATCTGAATAACCGTTATTTGTAGTTCTTGGTTTATTTGCAGCTCTTTATCAACCCAGTAATCCTATTGCCAGTCCAATATCATGTTTAATGCAGACCTTTGAATACACTAGACTACCTACTATAAATGCATACAAATGACTTTTAATCTGCTCTTTGTTCCAATGCATTTTGAGACATTGATCTTTACTGAATTTATCCAATTTAATATCAGGTGCTACTAAATTCACAGTTCACTTTATTCTGAATCTCTCAAAAACTTTTTTTAATGTAAGCCTTTAGAGACAGTATTAATATTATTTAATTCTTTTCTTTGTGAATTTCTATGTCAATGACATAAGAGGTTTCACCCAAATCCTTCATTTCAAAGTTTAGAGAGAGAAACTTTATGTAGCAAATCTAAATCACTACTTGCAAGCAAAAATTTATTTATATACAGGACTAAAAGAAAGTAACTTTACTCCTCCAGACCTAATGGTATAACACTTATTAACAAGGTTCTCAATAAAACCATATGAGGTCATAACCTTGTATACCATTGACAGGAGACTTATCTTAGCCCATAAATAGATTTCCTTAATTTGCAAGCTTTCTGACTTTTATGTACCTACCATAATGTGCTCATGCAAACTTTTGGAGATGATTAATGGTTTTTCTTGAAAGCTTTTCTATTAGGGTGTTTGCTGAAGCCTTATAGGAACTCACTAAATGTTCCTCAACAACCTTTATAAAATCTTTGGCCTTAAAGTATTCAAGAATATAATCTTGATTCATTTGGTAATATGAGATTTTTGAACATCAAACTTAGGCAATTATATTGCTCCCACTATTCATGACTAATAATCTCATCTGGTGTACTTTATTCTACTGGAGTGGGTGATTCCTTTACACAGAACACCAAATTAAATTCCAAGCACCCCAAAGTAAAAAAGCACATTTTCTTTTTCAGTCAGAAAAATTATCACTATAAAGTATTGGAACATAAAATACCATTAACTGAAGCAGCAGGAATGCATGCAATTACCAAGAAAAATAAGATACTTTAATGCTATGAAGTAACTTTATTTAAATTAACCAATGTTAATGTAATAGTAAATTCCAACCTACCTATGAGCAAAGGCTACATCACGTATGGATTTACTAAATAACTTTATTAATAAGACTAGTGAATTTAAACATTAATAAATAAAAATTTCATGTACCTGTGGGCATAAGAAAATTTTATTTTTAATGCCAAATTTACCATCTTATTATAATTAAATCATAAAAATAATAACCTCTATTGGGGCAAAGTCATTGAATTTATGGATTAATCACAACATAGATGTTTTATTTTCTTTATGAAAGTTCATGTAAATAATCTTTATGTAATTATCATTATAAAATTAGGATGTTCCGGCTATTTCCTTGTCACTTTGATTTTCACTACTTTATAATGGCACCATAAAACTTCCATCTTTATGTTGTTCACAAAATATCTCATGGCATAATATTTTAATAAATATTTATGCTCACGATCACATGGGGTATAAATAAGAAACAAAGTGAAATGTCCCAGAACAGTAAAAAACACAAAACTCTATATTAAAAGCAAACGAACATAGAACCAACTATAAAAGCATGGTTTGATGGTTAAACCGGCCATTTGCTACCCAATTGAAGTTCGAATCCCCATACTGACTGAGAAAATCGAACTTTTCTTTTGCCCTTTGCACGCAAGTGGGCCTGCATTTGGGTTGGGAACTTCATCGCCTACCTCACCTTCAGCTAGGTTTGCAAATCAGATCTGGGTCGGATCTCGCACCATATGGTTCTAAAAATGGGTTTTTTTTCTCATTTTTCATCAAATTTTCACGCTGAAACCCGATTTTAAAGCATCATTTTGGTTCAGAATCATAAAATCTTTTGATCTATGGGTGAAGAAACATATGGGTATTCCCTAAATTAATCAAAAGAAATCATCTTTTTGAAGAAATAAATGGCCGAAATTTTGTTACGATAATTTCAAAATTGGTCAAAAAATTTTGTGTTTTACACCATCAAACCTCATAACATTGATATTTAAAACAACAAAAGAATCCTTAAACATTAAACTTCAAAAATTCGGCCAAACCATACCCATTTTTGAAACTTAAAACCCAAAACCAAAAACTCAAAACAGATAAATAAAACATCCATATCTTTTATGAATACACAAACGTTCAATCACTCTAGAAACGATCAACAAATCATACTAAACAACATGGCACAGAACTCTGATACCACTAATGTAACAATTTGGGAGAATAATATCATATAAAGATCAAATAAAAATATTAACCTTTGGCCATTGTTGCTTAAGTACTTGAATTGAGTAATTCAGAAATCCAACCTTGAATGGTTCTTGTACTTGTAATCTTAGAACAAATTCTATAACACTCACAATAGATTGGAGAGTGATAAATAAGAGTTTTTGGCCTATATTTCTCACATTCATCCTTATGACTGATGGAGAATTACAGGCTTATTTATAAGCCAAGACCCTTATCCAATTAACCTTACATTGCTTTCTTTCATCAAGGGAGACAACTTTTGGTGAGATGATATACATTTTCACCTTTTGTAGTTATCTGTATATTAATTACCCAAAAGTTTTAGATTAATAAAAACTCTATTAATATTATATGCTATATACATACAATATATGTGACATGTGTGCCACCTTAAAAGATTTATTCTAACATAAGGCACTCTCTCTCTTCCATTGACATTTTTTTTTTAAAAAAAAAAAAAGCTAGCACTTAAAGGAAAAAGTTAGATCTTAGTTAGTTTTAAGTTATGACTTTATTATTTTCCATAAAATTAATGTTAACAACTCATGGTCTAAAACTTATGGAAAGCACAATTGTAATTAATGATCAAGGTCACAAAATGATTTCCAAAAACACCGCTAGTTGGATATTAAAACAAAGCATAAATGGGTTTAAGAAAAACAAAGAAAAAATGTTTGTAACACACAAATATTACAACACTTTCCATCCTTCTTCGAACCAAATTATGAAAATCTAAAGCCAACATTAGGTCTATAAGGTACGAATATATCAATATGTGGAAAACTCATTACTGTCGGACACCACATGCGCCTCAACACGCCACCGACAGAATCTCCATGCGCTTCACACACTGCCACTGTGACTCTTTTCGACCAAACAACCACTAGAATTAGTTTGTTAGCCACCAATCGATGGATTTATGTAATTTCAGCTCATTCCTGCCTTACACGCAATCTCACGCGCCTCTTAGAGAAGTTGTCATTTATCGTACACACCACCACGCGCTGATGGTGTTCTCAACGCATCAGATGCACGTGCAAGTGTCTCGACAAGCACCTCTACACTCCAGGGGATCATTTCACGCGTCGGCAGTACCTCCCACATGCCCATCTCACACTCTTGACACACGTCTATCCAGTTTAGATTAAGCCCAAACTAGTCCAAAAGGTTCATGCCCTTTAGTCCTCGCCTGTCAACTCGATCCAGCTGGTTAGACTCGGTTCTTCCACCCAGTTCAACTGACCAAGCCAACCAAGTCGATCTCAACCCGATCTACAATCGGGTTCAACCTAACAACCCTAGTTTGCCCAAGCCCACCCATTTTCAGTTCAGACCAATTCGTCAATCCCTCTCAACGGGTTGAACCTGGTTCATCCAAATCCAGTCCGAACTGGCTCACTCCTAAACCGGTCAACCCAATTCTAATTTGGGCCTACCACTTCAATGCACCAACTCCAATCCAGAAGGCCCACTCATTTTGGGCCAAACTGGCCCACAATGGCCAAGTTCATCCACTGCCGCAACAGCCAGCTGCCATACTCCACCGCCTCCAACCTCCGTCTTCCACTACCGCCAGTTCTCGTCTAACAACATCTCTATGGAATTTTATGTTCAACTTCCGGCGACTTTTCCCAATAAATGAATAAATAAATAAATCATTTCCCTTCCTTTTCCAAACTAAAGCTCACATGCATGTTAAGTTTGAGAGGGGATGTTAGATTTATAGTTTTCCTATTAGGGTTTATTCCCTACCTTATTTAGTTTAGTGTTTCTTACTCACCACTTATTCTCTCTCTATAAATAGATAATTATGCAATACTATTCAAAATACACTTTAATATACAAGTTGTAGTTCATACGTGCTTCCCCTCTCTCCTTTCTTTGTTTTCTTTCTTTTTTATTATTCTTCAATATATTTAACCGCTGGAATCCAGTTTTAGCTTAAGCTCCCCAAGCCCTTTCTACTATTTTTGTGTTTTTTTTTTGGAAAATTACACTTTACCTCACCAAAGTTTAGGGTGATTTTCAGTTGGACCTTCGATGTTTCAATTTTTGCAATGCACCCCCATAAACTTCCAAATCTTTGCAATTTAACCCATCTGTTAGTCAAAGCCATTTTGACCGAAGTGATCACGTGACCCGCACATGATCACTGTTGGCATATTGGCATTTCCATGCTTAGGATGGGGGCTGATAAGTGCTTTTTAGTGCTTATTTACACCCCTTTATTTATGTTTGTTAGGCCGTTAGCACTGTTAATATCTAATAATTTTGCTTGTTTTTATTGTTTTGTGTTGAACAGGTCCTTGCATCAAATCTGGATCAAAGGAGCAAAATGGACATGAAGTGAAGAGAAGAAGTTCCTGATGTGCGTTCGAACGCACGTTTTGCGTTCGAACGCAAATGCGGTCGCACGCAGAGCTAAGGTCGAACGCAGTCCAGTCAGCCCGCGTTTCATGCGGCCAGCCCTGGCGGTTATCTGCTGTCGATCGTATGGTGCACGTTTGACCACAGATAACCGGTACGTTCGAACGCAAGACCTACGTTTGAACGCAGGCCTTTATCCAGCATGTCTATAAATAGGTCCCTTGGTCATTTGGTCTGGTGTGCTTTCTTTGGGCGATTTTTAGAGAGTATTTTGCCACTGTTGGCCATACTCTGCCCATTTTATTTGTAACCACTTACTATATAGTTTATTTTATGCATTATTTTATCTTTATCTTGCTTTATTGTTTAATGGAAGGCTAATTTTCAACTAAGGTTGAAGATGAAGCCTTCCCTTTAATTCATGCAATTTACATTACAGTTCTAAATTCCGTCATTTATTTTATGTTTAGTCGTTCTTTTTGATTTATGTGACAACTTCAATAGAAAAATCGGGTTGTGTTGCTTCCATGTCCAACATCAACGTGTTCCAATCCGGAGGCACGTTAGATGGCTGGAATGAGTTGAAGCATCCACTGTGATCAACGATACAGTGGATGATTCAAGCTCAAACCAACATCTATCGTGACTCTTTATACGGTAAACACGTTGTTTGGTTCGACTAGCTTCACTTAAGATTTTAGATTAAACAAAGTGTTTCATCGATAGACGGATTGTTAACTATAGTGTTTATTGTGTGGGTTATTGGGGGAAGGTGGATTCATCAACCTTGGTTTCTTCATTTCAGTTAATTTACATTTTTAGATTAGTTTTACTTATTGCACGTTTTGAGTTGCTATCTTCGTGGAGCTAGGTTAAAATAGATTAGATTTAATCGCAATATTAATTTTTTTAGCAAACACTCCATTCCCTGTGGATTCGATCCTGCACTTTGCACACTATACGACCTAGCGGTTCGTACTATTGCGAGTGCAAGTTAATTTGCACAACAGGGGCCATTTTGGGGAACAAGATGCCAATGTTCCGTTAGTCAAAACGGCTTTGACCAATGGATTGGTCGAATTGCAAAAATTTGAAAGTTTGGGGGGTGCATTGCAAAAATTAAAATATTGAAGGTCGAATTGAAAATTGTCCAAAACTTTGGGAGGGTAAAGTATAATTTTCCCTTCTTTCTTTTTTGGTGCAAGTTCATTGGATATTTTCTAGATATGGAAGATCTCCAAGGTTGTGAAAAAAAAATGATATATTTTTTTCATGTTCAAAAAATGCAAGAAGAAGTGACCAAAGGTCTAAAGTCATTATTCTACATGAACATGATCATAGCAGAACCTGTTCATTGGGAACCAATGACCCTAAAGCCCGGTTTGGTTATAGTTAGACTTAGTCTCATCTAGACATTAGTAGAGCCCAAGGTAGTTTATACTAGCCAAGCATGAGGATTTTCATTACAGAAATTGAACCCATATCTTATTGTTTACCTAACCACATAAAAAATGCTTTGAAGCCATTGACCCACCACCCTTAAAGGTAGAAACAATGCTACATTACTATTGTTAAGAGAGGTATTTAGAGAAAAAGAGGAATGTAAGGGTCATTAGAAGAACAGAGGAGGAAGGCACCATCTAGAGAATGGTGAAGAAAGATTTGAATTTGCTTAGACTTGTGTGTTATGACACCATTTGTCACAAGGAGTACATAGTGCATTGGACTAGTTGTTTTAGTGCCTCTAAAATGGCCTAGAAAATAAAGACATATATACAAACACATAGTACACAAGTAAGTGAAAAAATAAGAGGCGTGCTATCCGGCTTCCCAGCGTCCACCCTTTTTTATTTTTATTTTTAATTTAGATTAGAACTTTCGCCACCTCCCCTCCCCCTTCTTCATCTCTGTTTTCCTTTCTTCCCTCAGGACACTCACACAAATCTCTCCCCCTCTCTCTTTCTCCACTTTCCTTTTCCCTCTTCCCTCACCGACGATGGCACCATCTTCGACGAACCACGAAGGCGAGTTCCGACGACGAGCTCCATATCCGACGAAGGTGAGCCCCCTCTCTCCCACTCGCTTTCTCTCCACTGTTATCTGACGACAGTGAAGACGAAGACGCACACCGGTCCCTCCGAAAACGAAGGTGGTTGTCTTTCTCAGAAAACTCCGGCTCCAGCTCTCTCAACAGATCTGGCGATTAGGTTAATCTTGATTTTTGGATATTTTTCTATTATTCTTATCGGTTAATCTTGAGCTTTTGGGTATGGATTTTTGGTGACCAGTAGTTGTGTATGGATTTTCTCTTACTCTTCTAGTTCGACCAATCTCCATTTTTTCTGGTAGGCTTTTTGGTGACTAGTAGTTGCTAATGCTTGACAACTTATTTCTAGATTCAAAACTTTTTGGTGACTAATGCTTGACAACTTATTTTTGGATTGAAAACTAAAACCTAGTAGTAGAATGTGAACCCTTTAGGGATGGTATACACACTTTGTTGCTAATGTCGTCACTAAAATTTGGGGATTTTGACCGATGTAGCTTGTCGTCAGAGATGTGGGTGGCTCGCCTTCGTGTTCTCCGGAGGCCAGCCGTCTGTGAGGGGAGAAGGAAGAGGAAAGAAGAGAGAGAGAGGAGGAGAGATTTGTGTGAGGGAATAGGGAAAAACAAAGATGAACATGCCAGGGGGGGGGGGGGCATCACGAAATGGGGAAGAGAGAGTTTTCTAACCTAAGATTTTTTTTTTTTCAAAATATATATATGACGTGGCAAGGTGGACGCTGGGTGGACTGGGGGAAGCCGAAAAGTTTACCTCAAAAAATAATTCTGCATAAATTTTAACAAATTAGATCGAACTATATCAAAAAAAAGATTTCTCTCGCACCCTTCTAAGCTACACTTACTCTCTAAAGTTACAACTTACTAATGGATATTGTGTATATTTATATGATAAGAAGAAGACCGGCCAGTTTTCTTATCCACCTATAACTTCGCTTCTCATCAAATTAGAAATTAAATTGGAAACTACTTCTCTTAATTAATCACCAGTTTAATATAATTAGAATTAAATAACCTTATAACAGTTTTCATATGTGTCATGTGTTGTGCCAAATACTACTTAAATTAATAGATAATATTTAGTACATTTTAACTTGCAAGTGCACAAGATCAAAACAATAGTATAGTGCAACAAGTACAAGATCAATCCCACGGAGATTGTTGATTTTATTTAGAATTAATTAAAATACCAAAATTGTCACGAAATTGATACTATGAAAATAAATAAAGATAAATAAAAGTGTAGGGCTTTGATATTCACCATTAATCATGCTCAATTAATATAATAATATGCCAATGCTTCAGTCATATTATGAATACCTAATGTTTGTCAACCTAAGGGTATGAGTGTTTCTCCTTAAGCTATTGATTTCCCTAAACAAATTAGACAAGGGTGTATACTCTAACTCTTTTCTTTCTTAAATGATTTAGCATGGGTGTATACTAAGTGGTTCTTTAAGAAAGCATAAATCTATGGAAATCAACAAACACACGAGGCCTAAGGCATGGGTGTATACTCCGGCTCCCCATGTTGATTAACCCAAGAATCCGGTGTGGATTTCTGTTGTTGCTCTTATTAAATCTAGGATTCAGTCATCCAAATTGATTTAATTAACTAATTCATACCAAATGCATATAATGGCCAATCACATATATACGAGGAATTCAATTAAGTAAGAATTAATCAAGTTGAGCAACATAATATGATTATCACAAAAGCGCCAATATTGAAATATTAAATAAACATAATTACGGTTTCAGTTTAACCCTACTAAGGAGTTTAGTTATACATGAATTTGATGTTAAACATCTTCATAAAATAAAATAGAAAGGAAAAGAATAAACCCAAAAACGCTTCCTTGAAGAGCCGTCAATTCTTTTCTAAAATCTCATATATCAAATTCTCTATTTACATGCCTATTTATAGAGTTTAAGAGAACCCTAGAATCACCTAGAAACCCTATAAATAGTAGAACAAACCCTAAGCCTATTTCCAAAATAAGACCAGCCGCCACACTGTTCACTGGTGCAAGTATGCGCTCGATCACAGGTGTAGTGTGCTCGATCGCACTACGTTCGATCCTTCTTCTTGCGTGCGTGAGCGCAGATGCGCTCGTTCCTTGGCTTGGGAGCTCGAGTGCTGGTGCGCTCGATTGTAGGTTTGGTGCAATCGATCGCACTGACAGAATCTCCATCTTTTTCCCAAATTTGCTCTTTAAGCCTGATACTTCTAGAAATGTTTCCTTTTCTTCCAAAAACCTATAAAACAAGGAAAATACAAAAAGAAAGTAAAATAGCACAAACTAACAAAACTAAGAGATTAACAAATATAAATTAAGGGGCTTAAATATAAATATTTAAACACTTATCACCATGTCATTTAGGTCACTAAATTCTTACAATCTCTTACTTGGTCCATATGACTAATGTAGTTTTAGACTTAAAAGGTTAACAATATTATGCATGTAAACAAGCTAATACATCCTTATTTTAATTAGATCGTCATAAATACCATAGTCAAACAACCTACTAATGTGAATCATGGCAGTTGTACATGAATAAGGCCACATAGTTATTTCCATATACCACAACACTAGCAACATGTTCAATCAAACTCATTGCCCAAAGATGTTGATATACCAAAAATAAAAGTACTCGCAAGTGCACAAGTCGTATGCAGTAAAATGCGCGTACAAGTGCGAGGTCAATCCATAGGGAATTGTGTTTCTATAAAAAATCAATTTTCTATTTAAATAAATCCTATCTTAACCTAGTTCCGCATTTTCGAAGTTGGTCATGCAATGACAAAATAAACTAAATTAAATGGGAATTAAAATGACAATGAAAATAAAATACTAAGGTTTCCGAATTCACCTCGCCAAATTCACACTACACTCTTGCGTTTACGCATACAATCAATAATCGAAAGCATTTTAACAAAGTTCAACAGTTGTGATCGTGCATGTAAAATCATTCAATGAATCCATCCGTTTAAAGGATCACAACGAGTATTTAATTAAGATCAAATCATCCACCGTATCCGTAGATCAGATGGATATTAGTTTCAATCCAATCACTCGATGTACCCCCAGACAAAACACATTGAATATTAAACTATACACGAAATCAAAAAGGGTGCTTAATCACATAAAATGAATCAAGCAATTGAAAGGACTTTGAACAACCAATTTATTAAACAATGAATTGTAGCATAAACAACGAGAATGTAAATGTGAATCAACGACGAGGATTCATCTTCAACCTTAGTTGAAGTTTTAGCCTCTCATGGTCACAAAAGACATATTAGAATCAATTGGAATCATCAAGAAACAAAACTTACAATGGAAAACGCTCCAAAAGCTAATGAGCGACTTAGACTCGTGATCTTTGCTCTAAACGGCGCCTCCCAACGTAGGGTTTACAAAAAAAAAAAATCTATTTATAATAATAACTAGGGTTTTCTCGCGTGCTACCAGATCAGCTTGAGTGCACTCGATCGCACTCATTGCTCTTGAGCGCACGCGGGTCTTCAAGGTCCTTGCGGCATGGCACTTAACAATGAAGCTAGGGTTTCAGATGACGTGGCATGCGCTCGATTGTGTCTCTTAGGCTCGAGCGCAAGTGCGCTCGATCGTGTCTCTTAGGCTCGAGCGCAAGTGCGCTCGATCGCACAGCCATGGAAACTCTTATATCCTTTTATGCTTATTTTCCACCATTTAATTGCATTCTTATGCCAGTGACCTGCAACACACTGAGACACAAAAAACTAACAAAAATATTAAAAAACGACACAGCTAAGAGCTTAACAAATATAAGTTAAAGGGGCTTAAATATGTAATATTTGACACTCATCAGATGTGTCAAGAGAAAAAGAAAGAAAGAATGAATGAAAGAAGTTCTATAAGATGTGGAAAAATGTGTGGAGGAGATAATTTTTGTTCAAGAATTCAAAGAAAGCACAACACGGTATTGACATTGGATATGAAAGTGTAACCCATTGAAAGATGTTAAAATGTAAGATACATTATTTTTTCCAATTTGAATGCACCTATAAGTTAATTAGCTGGCCTAGAAAGCACGTTTTCGGCCATAGTTGGGGAAATGGTTGAATTTATTAGCAGTATAAAAGGACCTTCACTCCAGCCTATCCGAAAATTTTACCCTGGTAGAAGATATAGCTTCATTCATAGTAGATGTTGCCATGGTTGCAAATACCGCGCAACCCTAGTAAATGGTGTGTAACTGTGCACATAAGCCCTACTATGAGAACAACTATTTTAAGTAATAGTGAATACTCTTTTGATAAGATTTATTTTATGCTCTACTGAAAAGAAAGTGTTTTTCTATATGATTTGTTTTTTCTAAAAAAATTAGTGTTAAAGAAAATAAAGTTAAGTCAACCATTTTATCGTTGAGGATCTTATTGAGCATTTTTCACTCACCCTTACTATATTTTGTTTTTCAGGTTATGAACAATGTGGATTAGGAGGCTAGGATGGGGCTTAGGAGAATAATAGAGTTATCGCATGAAACTAATTTTTTTTTTAGTAAGTACACCGGCGCAAAAATTAGATTTTCTTTGAATTTAATTTATGATGTTAGACATAATTCTTTGCGCCTTTGAGAAATTAAGTTAACAAACTTAGCCCTAACGGATTGGGGCGTTACATTTATGATATCGTACATATTGTAGTTGATTCAATTTGGGCTGCTTTTTGAAGCAACGCAGTGGCTAACTTATGTGAAGCAATGTTTTTAGGATGCAATGAATTACTAGTGAGGAATTGTTGGAAGTGTTGCTTTGAAGGTCAGGAAGTTGCATAAGTGCATGCATTAATGGCTTGTTTGGAAGGCATGATTGGTTCGTGTTAAGGATAAGGATAAGTCTCAAGATAATCTCCAAGTTCAAATTCAAAAGAGTCTCCAAGATAAAGCTTCTAAAGATAAAGATTATTTAGTTACAACTGATAAGCATCATAGTAGTTAGAGTTGAAATTATGTCTCAAAATTCAAATGTAATTTGTTATCTTTTAGAATTCAAATATTGTTATCTACTGTAACAACTTTACTTATAAATACAAAGCCTATATCAACGTAAGGGTAAGGCAGTACATTTGAAAACACTTTTGATTATCAATTTCTATATGGTATCAGAGCCAATTTTTTTGACTCACTTCAGTTTTTCTATCTTGCTACCTGCTACCCATCCTTCTTTGGAATTTTTTTTCCAACTTTCACATATCGCTACTGCCTCCCCTTCTACACAAAAATCTTTTTCTCTCTTTTCTCATCTCACTCCTTGTGAGAATTCATCCTTATCTCCCTACTTTTTCCATAAAGATTTTTTTTTCTCACTTCTCTCCACCACAATGACTGATGCATCATCTTCCACTGTGGTTCCCACCCCACATGCTACCATCACCACTGCTGCCATCACAACACACAATTCTATTACTTACAAACTTTCCAAAGACAACTATCGATTGTGGAAGGCTACTATTTTGCCCATTCTCAGAGGCCACTCTTTCTATGGCTTCGTTAATGGCACTATCAAACCTCCACCTCAAACCATTGAAGTCATGTCCACCACTGATGGAGTTGAAACTATCGAAAAGAAAAGCAATCCTGAGTATGCAACATGGAACCAGCAGGATCAACTAATCCGGGGTGCTCTTACATCCTCCTTAACGGAGTCCATCCTTACTTATGTGCTCAAGTGTACAACTTCCCGTGATCTCTGGTTCACTTTTGAACACCTATTCACCTCTCACTCTCAGGCTCAGCTTATGCAAGTTCATCTCCAACTTGCTACTCTCAAGAAGGGTGATTCCTCTATCTCTGATTATTTTCAAAAATTCACAGGCCTTGTGGATACTCTTGCTGCTGTTGATCAAGCACTCAATGATTTTGAGCTCACTGCATTTCTCTTTGTTGGTCTTGGGTCAGACTATGACTCTTTTTTCACATATGTTACCACCCATGTGACTTCTATGATGCTTGATGATATATATGGGCATCTCCTTGCTCATGAGCACCGCCTTTTTCACAATGCTACAACCTTGGATGTTGCCCCTGCAGATGCAAAATTTGTGGCTAAAAATAGGCCTAATCGTGGACGTGGAGGACGCCACTCCTCCTTCAATTTTACTGCTGGTTGTGGTGGGAAATATTATCAGCAAAATCATCTACCTTACCAATTTGGAAATCAGCGAGGCAGGGGCATGGTGGATGACCCTCTCACTTTTAGTCTAAACTTTTTGTCAGGTATGTCAAAAACCTGGTCATGGTGCTCTTACGTGTAACCACCGTTTTGATGAGTCCTTTAAAAAAGAGCATACATCAAATGCTCATGCCTATGTTGCTGCACCTCCCTCCTCTGTGGATCAACATCGGTACCCAGACTCTAGGGCCTCGCATCACATCACTTCGGATCTTGCCAATCTCAACTTGAAGGCCGAGGTGTATGGTGGTTTTGACCGAATCCGTGTTGGTAATGGTACTGGTCTTTCTATCAAGCATATTGGGACTGCCCAAATTTCTACCCCTTCCTTTAAATTTCAATTAAATAATGTTCTTCATGTCCCTCAAATTAGAAAAAATTTATTGTCTTACTAAAGCTTCCAAAACTTACTTTGAGTTTTGGCAGCTTTGGTAAATTGATGCATAGACAATAAATTTTTTGTGAAGGACCAGGCTACAGGGATCACTCTTCTGCAAGGCCGGAGTAATCACAGGCTCTACTTCATCCCTTCTTTTTCAAACGTCAATAAATTGCATGATCCAACTGCCTTGATGGGTGAACGTGCGTTTGTGTCTAGCTGGCATTCCCGTTTGGCTCATCCGGCTCTAAGTGTTGTTTGTCATGTCTTATCTTCATTCAAGCTTTCATTTCTACAAAATAAAAAGGAACCCTACCTTGGTTCCAAGAGTCATCAACTACCCTTCTCCAAGTCTCTACATTGCAGTAAATTTCCTTTAGAATTAATATACACAGATGTTTGGGGTCCTTCCCCCATCTGTTCAAAATCTGGTTTCAGATATTATGTTTCATTTTTGGATGATTTTAGTTATTATTCCTGGCTTTTTCCAATTATGCGTAAGAGTGATGTTTATGATATTTTTGTTAAATTTCAATCTTATGTTCAACGCTTTTTTAACACAAAAATCAAGTGTGTTCAATCTGATTGGGGAGGCGAATATCGCTCACTCTATAAATATTTTCAACAAAATGGCATTACTCACAGACTATATTGTCCTCATACCCATTAGCAAAATGGGGCTATTGAAAGAAAACATCGACATATTGTCGAAACTGGATTAGCTCTTCTCTCTCATGCATATGTTCCTATTCGTTTTTGGGAAGATGCTTTTGTCACTGCATGTTATCTTATAAATCGAATGCCCACAATTATTCCACAAAACAAATCTCCATTCAAAATTCTTTACAAAATCCAGCCTGACTATAAGTTTTTAAAGGTTTTTGGTTCAACTTGTTGGCCAAACTTATGACCCTACAATGCTAATAAGTTGCAACCTCGGTCTGTTCAGTGTCTATTCCTTGGATATAGTCTTCTACACAAAAGTTACAAATGTTTTCATATTCAAACCGGTAGTGTCTACTTCTCACGAGATGTGATTTTCCAAGAAGAAATTTTTCCTTGTTTCCAGGTTGAAAAATCGTCGTCTGTGTCTACGTCAATTTTGGGTCCAGCTCCTTTTCACCTCTCTCTCATCCAGCCCATGATATCTCCAACAACAACAAGTGTGCACCCAACAGCAAATTCACATCAACCTCCTTCACCCAACGTCACTCCTCACAGGCAAAACACCTCACCTACACATAGATCCTCTTTTGCGCCTAACCCAATACCCACATTACCCGGTCCCTCTATGGCTTCCTAAGTACCCACCACAAACACATCCACGACTAGTCCCTATCACCCTCATCAAGTCACTGCCATACCTGATGAAAATCCAGCACCTACCCCACCCATAGATCTCTCCTTTGGTACCCAAACTATGACTTCAATGACTAGTCCCTTAGCCTCTCTCAACACAGAACCTAACCTACCTATTGACAACCCAACCTTCATTCCACCCATGACTTCCGTAGAGGCCATGATTGTAGAACAGTCACCCACTCCCACATCCGTAGGTCTCTCCATTACAAGCCAACATATTTCCAACAACACTCATTGATGCAGGGATAGATCGTGTATAATCAAGAAAATAGCAAGTAGAAGGGATAAATATTCCTAAGATTGTGAGACTATCACAAGATCAAAGAAATCTTCTCTAAGCAATAGNGGGTCCAAATCTTCACTTGGTGTCTTTTTGCTTTCTTGTGGCCAACTTTTGTTGTAAACACCTGCACAACTCAAAACACTAAAAACACCACAAATAATTAGAAATTAACAATACTAAGAGCCTAACAAATATAAATTAAGGGGTTCAAATAAGCACTTTTAGGCACTCATCAAAATATAACCCGTCCGTCTGGACGGGAATCGAATGGCCTTTGAACGGGGCGTTCTAGAACTTTCCTGGAAAGCTACGGGTCCGGACGGGCCTTCCGGACGGCCTTCCCCTGTCCTGCAAGCGAGTCACCATCTTCCAGGGTGTCCTCACGCTTACATCACTCATGTTCATCCTCGTGAACTCTAAGGCTATCTGATCCACATCATCCTCCCCAGGTTGAAGAGAATTCGTCCTCGAATTTGCATCCTCATCTGACGAGTCCTTTATAATGGAAAAAATTGTTTGACATTAAAGACATCAAACGTCTGAATATGGTTTGGGAGCTTCCATTTGTATGCATTTGGATTGATCTTCTTGATTATCTCTATAACACCCATCTCCATCTTGTTGTATACTCCCACAAGAAACCTGTCTTTTGTGAAGATAGCCCACACGACGTCTTCCTCTTCAAATTCTACCTCTCGTCTTTTCTTGTCGGTGCTCGCCTCATATTTTGTTGTGGACTCTTGTAATTTCTGAATTGTCAGTTTGTGGTCCTCCTGTAGCTGGGCCATGAGGTCTTTTTGGGTCCTTGGTAAGCCCAACACAACATCTATGCGTACATCTGTCCATGGTCGCTCCAGAATATGAAGAGGCGAATATAAACCCGACATTGGTAGCCGACTCTTTTGGTACTTGACGTATATGGCAATTCTTCACAAATTTGTCCACTTCTCTCTGCATGCTCGGCCAATAGAACTGTTCAGGTACCAGCTATAGTGTCTTATCCCGCTCTCTGTGACCTTTGTTATGGCATTCCTTAATAAATTTCAGCCGTAGATTATCTTTAGGAATGCGCAATTGAATGCCTTTGAATAGGAGCCCATTATGCCATTTGAAGCCTTGTCGCGCTCTTGTGGACACCTCATACAGAATAGGGCCAAAGTCTAGTTTGGGACTCACATGATAGTGTGGTTTGTTGGAAAGGCTAGGCCCAGGCACCAAATCAATTTGGTGTTGAATGTTATGAAGTGGCGGTAGCTCCTTTGGTCGGTCTGTTGGGAACACATCAGTGAATTCCTCTAAAGAACTTGTAGCTGTCTCTGGTACAATCTCCATTGGGTTGCATTCTTTGTCATAGAGTGGGGACACTTGATCAGTGTCGGGCATCTCTCTTATGAATTCTCGTTTGGTTAGGAGTGTGTGGCCCACCTCTTTTGGGGGTTTGTATGCTTCTCCTGGGTTAGGTAGGAGAGTAATCTTCACATTGTCCACCAAGAGGCTGTAGGTATTCTTCCGTCCATCGTGGTGAACGTTTCGATCATATTGCCACGGTCTCCCCAGCAATAGGTGGCAGGCATCCATGGCCACCACGTCACACCAAGTTTTATCTTTGTATTTAGTGCCAATTGAAAAATTTTCAAGGCAACGTTTTGAGACTATTACCTCGTTTCCCTTCTTGAGCTACTCCAGCCGATATGGTCTAGGGTGTTTCTCTGTGTCTAGGGCTAGCTTTTGAACTGCTTTTCCCGCCACCAAGTTCTCGCAACATCCTCCGTCAATGATTAGTTTGCATACCTTACCCCCAATGGTACATGTTGTGTGGAAAAGGTTGTGCCGCTGTCTGTCCTTACCTTCCACCTTTCGGGGTGTAAGACATATCCTTCGAACCATTAAACTAGGCCCGTTATCCCCGGTGACAAATTCTTCCTCAACGTCTCTGTCATCATCGAAGGTTGCTTCTTGCTCTTCTTCTTCACCTTGCTCATCGAAGGCATTTCCCGAGTCAATAAGTAGACCCTTTCCATATTTCTCTCCCTTGCGGCAATCCGCAATTTTGTGGCCCGGTTTGCCACATTTAAAGCACCTAGGCCTATTCATCACTGCACTCCGGTTAGGTGGTCCGGTTGTAATTGGAGTCCGATTTGGATTTGTTGATTGGGTGGTGTTTCGAGGTGTAAACTGCCCATTGTATCGGGTCATATTACTCTCTATGCCCCGCCCAAAGAAACTCGTGGATCCCCTTGCTGTCATTTTCTCCAACAAAAGGGCTATTTGATGAGCCGCAGACACGTTAACGGGATCAAAAAGATTTAATGGATCTTGAATGTTTTGTCGCATCCCCTCGATGCATCGGGATACTAATTGATCGTCCGTCTCGGCTAGATCAACCCGTGTCAAATAGTTATAGAACTCCTCCATGTATTCATCCACGGTCTTTGAACCTTGGCTTAAATTTTACAGCCGTTGATACATGGTTCGAGTATAATTGTACAGTAAGAAGGCCGGTCGCATGTGTTTCAACAGTTTTTCCCATCTGTTGATTTTTTATTTGCCTAGCCGAGTCCTTGATTGCTTCAATTTCTGCCACCACGTTGCAGCTCTTCCCTGGAATTTGGTCGCGACCAAAGAAACTCGTCGATTCTCAGGTACCCCCTTGAAATCAAGAACTTCTTCAACTACCGCTATCCAATCCAAGAATTCCTCGGGTTGGAGACCCCCGTTGAATTCTGGAATATCGAGTTTGAAACCTGATTCCCACCGATTGGCCTGAGCTTGTACGAGAGGTTGATGTCTGTGCACTCCGCGCTCCACAAAAGGGTTTCCGTCTTCATCCTCCACATGTGCGTCTTCGTCCTCCGATTCGTGCGGTGAGGGTATATGCCGACGTCTGTCTCGACCACTCTCGATGGACAATAGTTTTGTGAGGGCTGCAATTTGTTCCCTCAAGCTTGCAAATTGTACCTCCGAGTGTGCTTGATAGGTTGCCGGTGGTTCTTCTCTAACTGGTTCTTCACGATCGTTCACGTCCTCCAGGTGTGCAAAGCGGTTACCCCTTCCCCTTATGACTGACGCCATGGAAAGAGACTGGGCTCTAATACCAACTGATGCAGGGATAGATCGTGTATAATCAAGAAAACAGCAAGTAGAAGGGATAAATATTCCTAAGATTGTGAGACTATCACAAGATCAAAGAGATCTTCTCTAAGCAATAGATGCTATCTAAAGCCTGAAGGAAAAAGAACCAAGAAACTCAACTCTGAGTATTCTTATTAACGAAATCAATAATAATAAACTGTTTATTTAAAGGTAAAAGCATAAAAGGAGACTAACATAGACTAGGATTACACATCCTAGAAGGAAAAGTAAACTAAAAACGCTTACTAGAAGGAAAAGTAAACTAAAAAGGAGTCCTAGAAGGAAAAGTAATTAAAAAGGTGGTTTAAGCCAAAACACAGCTAAGCGTCCAGACGGATTAAGTGACCGTCCGGACGGGGTACTGAAATATAACCCGTCCGTCTGGACGGGGATCGAGCGGCCTCCAAACGGGGCGTTCTGGAACCTTCTTGGAAAGCTACGGGTCCGGACAGGCTAAGGGCCGTCCGGACGGCCTTCCCCTGTCCTGCGAGCGCGTCACCATCTTCTGGGGTGTCCTCACGCTTACATCACTCCTGTTCATCCTCGTGAACTCTAAGGTTATCTGATCCACATCACCCATTCAATACAACACGAGCCAAACATGGTATTGTCAAACCAAAAATACCCACTAATGGTACCATAAAATATCATCTCCCTCACGCTCTTCTAACTGAAGCCAACTTGGATTTGGTGGAACCAACATGCTACTCTTCTACCATCAAGCATCCACAATGGAGAAAAGAAATGAATTGTGAGTTTGATGCATTGTTACAGAATCAAACATGGAAATAAGTTTTACCTTCAAAAGCTCAAAATATTGTAGGATGTAAATGGGTATTTCGCATCAAACGACGAGCTGATGGGTCGGTTGAAAGATACAAAGCACGTCTTGTTGCCAAGGGCTTTCATCAACAACCTGGTGTGGATTTTGGTGAAACCTTTAGCCCTGCAATTAAACCCACTACGGTACGTACAGTCCTTTCTATTGCAATTTCAAATGGTTGGGCTATTCGTCAGATTGACGTAAACAATGCATTCCTACATGGGGTTTTATCTGAAGAAGTCTATATGACTCAACCCCCATATTTACTCATCCTCAATTTCCCCTATACCTATGGAAGCTGCAAAAAGCTCTCTATGGGCTTAAACAAGCCCCCCGAGCTTGGTTCTCAAGGTTAAGCACTCGTTTAATTGCTCTTGGTTTTCATGGCTCAAAATCTGATACATCATTGTTCATATATAAATCTGCTGCCATGACCATGTATGTTCTTATTTATGTGGATGACATAATTATTACGTGCTCTATAGCTACTACCATAACTGATTTGATCTTACAAATACACTCTTAGTTTGCCATCAAAGATCTTGGAAGTCTGAATTTTTTCCTAGGCATTGAGGTTACACATCAGTCGGGAATTACATACCTATCTCAGCAGCGGTATATCCTATACCTCCTAACTCGTACAAAAATGGGTCATGCGAAGCTGATTGCTTCACCAATGGCTACTTCAACCAACCTCGCAGCCTTTGAAGAGACTATTTTTGATGACCCCATTCTCTACCGCAGTACAATAGGAGCTCTCCAATATTTATGCATTACGAGACCGGACATTGCTTTCACTGTCAACAAGCTGTCACAATTCATGAACAGGTCGCTTGAGCCTTATTGGCAGGCTACTAAGCGTCTCCTGCGCTATCTCAAACAGACAATGACATTTGGCTCACATGATGATCGTCGTTCTACAGAAGGTTTCTCTATTTTTCATGATCCAAATCTAATCTCATGGAGTTGCTATAAGCAAAAAATGGTTGCTAGGTTTAGCATCGAAACCTATACCAATGTAAAGGTAAGGCAGTACATTTGAAAACACTTTTGATTATCAATTTCTATAGTTTGCATGTGGCATGAATGGTACAGGTGAAGGCATCGGCTGTCCAAAGGAAGTCCACGCATTTGATGGAGGAATACTCATGAGGTGCTCAAATTTTGTGCGGGCCCTCGCAGTTAGTATTACTCTATAGCTGGCTCTGAGAATATCTATGCAGGTTTTGCATGTAATATGCAGATGAGTTCATAATAAAAGCTTAGTATATTGTACGCACCACAACGGTAAGTAATTTAGTTTGGATTTAATATTTTGTCGACGTCTTAATTTAGGTATTCCTAGTAGACTGATCAATGTGTTTTGCGGTTGCTACAAGTCCACTATCGTGTAAATAAAAACTTGAGCACATAGCTTTATAGGCAAACACATTGATGTACACTATATGCAAGATATAGTGAGATGAGTAAAATTAAAACTGATTGTATTCGCTTGATAAGGATAGTGGTCAATCCTTGACCAAGGGGTCCTCTTGATAAATTGAGAGGGCATGTAGCATTAATGGGATTAAAAAATACACAAGTGACAGTTATATGGGTTAGCAAAAAGGTGGAAAGATTTGAGGATGCCTGATGCACAAATTTAATTGTACTCGTCAATTGCACGAGTCGTTATGCAGTGTTGCGGGTGTGCAAGTGCGAGGTCGAATCCCACAGAGAATCGTGCTTTATGTAAAAACCAATTTAAATCGCCTAAACTAATCCTATCTTAACCTAGTCCCAAAAGCAAACACATGGCGTGCAGAAAATAAAATCTAATTAAAATGTAATAAAATAAATAAATAAAAGCACTAAGGTCCCTAATCTACATCACCACAATTTAATCAACATATAGGCATGCTAATTCACACATCTATCAAACAATTAGGCTAAAATGCATGTCCTATTCTCACGATAGTGCACACACTCGTTGTACGGCCTAGCTCTACGAATGTTCTTTTGCCTTTACAAAATCAAGTCGAATCATGCGATGTATTAACCCATAAATGGTCACAACGGATGTTGAATCGAAATCAAATCATCCGATGTGTCGTTGACGACAACGGATATTGGACTCGACTGAACCATCCGATGTAACCCGGATAAATCACAACGCATATTGGACGGAAAAACGATCCATAAATAATAACCAATCACAATCTTGTCACTAGATTGTGATTGAATCGAACAAACATTAAATTAAATGACAAAAAATGAAAACTAAACATGAATATATATAAACAAATCCATAGTAAGGGAAATAAGAGACTAAAATTAAACAGATGAAAACATTAAATAATAAAATGACGTTTAGAGGGTTTTACAGTGATGAACAGGGAGGACTTAGGCCACTGAGGGTGCCTCCAAGTGTTTCCAAACGTAAAGAAAAATCTATACAAAATGTTCTATTTATAAGCAAAAATTAGGGTTGCTGCCAGGTCAGGTGCGCTCAATCGCATGGGTTGCACTCTATCACAAGGTGTGTGATCGAGCGCGCATAACTGCTCTAGAATTCCACGGCGTAGGCATGAAGCGATGGCGGCTAGGGTGACATCCAGTTCGCGGGCTGACGAGGCATGCGCTCGATCGAGGCCTATGCGCTTGATCGCATGCGCGTTTGATCACTGGGTCTGGTGCTTGAGCGCTGCTCGCTTGGCTCATTTGTTGGATCGCAGGTGCGATCGATCGTAGTTTCTGTGAGATCGAGTGCACGGCTAGGGTCTTAAATGCTTCTTTGGTTGTTTCCACCCTTTTTAACCGCATTTCGATTGCATGGACCTGTAACACACTAAAACACTAGAATAAACTAAAACATTAGATATTAACAAAGCTAAGAGCCTAACGAATATAAATTAAAGGGTCCAAATAAGCACTTTTAGGCACTCATCAAATACCCCCAAACGTACATTTTGCTAGTCCCTTAGCAAAACAAAATGAAAAACACAATAAAAACAAAAACATAAGTCCACTTTCGTGGGAGAAACGATTGCATTTAGCGTATGCAACAAGCCTTTTAAACCCCTAGGAATTCCCTAGAGGACAAGTGAAGTCTCGTGAGGGTTTTCTAGGAATGATACCCACAAACATTGTACAATCATTTTATTTTCAACAATGCAACAATATAAAAATCATGGTCCTTATTCATGAGCAAGCTTAACTAAACAAACACCATCTTCACAATTTTCAGGGAATTATCAATCAAGCTACTAACATGGCATTATGAGACATCGCACAAATCAATTATGGTGAAAGTGAAATTAGCACATAATTATGGGACTTCAAAACTAAACTTAATCATGCATGCTTCAACACTCAGAATTCATTAGACCACCCATCAGACACAATAACCAAGGTTTATTTATTTCAGAATTTTTTATTTTTTATTTTTTTTACGTAGGCTGTGCAATGCTTGACTCCCTTAAGCTTCTAAATGACCCATGTAACGAGCGTTGGGCCAGTGACTCCCAAACTAGGCTGTTTTAGGGCACTGGATGTAGAGACATCCCTAGGGCTTAATCACTTAAGTCAAAAAGAGCTACGAAGCCTAACTAGCCATACGATTACTTAGCTGAAATTTCTCATCTTTTTACGCGAACACTCATTACTTGGCCAGGCAAGAGGTCCGGTTTACTCAATGAAAAATTCAACTTATTATGATTTTTTTTTTTTTTTAAAACTAATAAAGCTATCTTTCCAATGGGCTACCCAACTGCATCCAAGCTTACAAAACAAACATGACTAAACTCGGAATTTATACCCCACAAACTACATGCCAATGTGCTTGTGAAAAACAAATTGAAAATGTAATATCTCATGCTGCCAAAGAAAATAACACAATTCAAATTTCCTTAACAAAGTGATCATATGTTCATCAAGTTAAGCACACAAAAGAAAACAAAACCATAATTTAAAATAGACTGCATAATTGAAAACAAAATGTGCACAAATATCCCCAAACTCAAAATTCGCACTGTCCACAATGTGCGGATATAGAAAATACAAAAGTAATGCAAGGGTAAAAATACTTGACACGTCATGGAGGAGGTGCTAAAGAAGCTCCTGAAGCTGGTGGCAGCCTGTCTAAAATGGCTCGCAGCATGTCCTGGGTCTCGAGCTTGTCCTAGTGAGCATCTCTCTGAATGTCGGCGATCTGAAATCGCATGTCCTCCAGGGTCTCCTGCAAGGCATAGAAATCTGAGGCTCTAATCGTAATCGTCTCCTCATACTCCGCCTCTTCTTCATCTTCATCATTTGGGTCTGGCTCTGGTGCTGGCTGTACTGGCTCTGGCGCTGCTAGCTCATCCATGACCATCATCTCTGGCTCTGGTGCAACACGGGGCATGTGAGAACAACTCTGATTCCACTGGATTCGCCCGAACTGTTGATGCTCAGTGATTGGCCTGTCCGTCGCATTGCCTTTAATCCCCTTCTTTCAAAGCATATGGGTAATGAGAAAAGGGAAAGGCAAACCCCAAGTTTTGGTAGGCTCGAAAACTCGGTGGTGCACTCCCTCCCAGAATTTATATATCTGCCTCCAAATGATCTCGGGAATGGAGCACCAAAAACCTCTATGGAACTAATATAGGGCACTAAGAAACATGTCCCTCCTCTGTGTCTTGTGTCCCAAGGGACACACATTTCTCTGTAGCACGACATCCACAAACCAAAGCTGGGGAGGAATCTTCGCCTTGCTGGCTGCATTCCGATGTCTATCTGCATATTGCCCCTCACACATGTTGGAGATGATGTCTTCAATAGTGAGCATGGAGGGGTAGTCAATCCATGGTTCATCCGCTTCAGGTGGCTCATGGTGGCATTTCAAAACAGCCGCTATGTCGGCTATGGTCACCTCGACGTCCCTATCGTCAATGGAAGAAACAAGGACGTCTGGCCGGTTGTAGTTGTACTTCAAATTTTCATAGAAAGACCGGACCAGGTACTCATATGCAGTGGAGGCGACCAGTTTGAACAGCCGCTTCAAACCTCGGCGTTTAAGCTCTTGAACACACTTTGTTGCATCATCCTTGGAGAAATCTTCTTTGACGGCAAATGTGGTCTCTAGGATGAGCTTCTGACTCTCAAAAGTGGGGCCTAGCCACCATGGCTTGGGTGCCGGAGGATCGAGAAGTCGAACCTTGCACTCTAGGCATGTTGGAAGTCTTTGGGGAATTTTATCGAGCACTTAGTGGGCACCTCTAAACGTAAGGGTTTTAAGAACCCCTTTACAATCTAACCCAACCCCCTGCAAAAACAAAAATACCCAACACAACAACAAATGGGCACAATCCGTGAGTGGATTTGTGCCTGTGGATGCTCAAAATCGAGCCAAAAATGTGGAATTTGGGGAAGGTTGGGTTTGTGAGAAGATGGGGAAGAAATGGAGAAATGAGGATGATGGGAATGGAAGGATGGCCGGCGGTGGTGTTTGGTGGATGGCCGGAGGTGATGTGGTGGTGATGGGAGAGTGTTTGGGCGGTGGGACGGTGGGTTGGTGAGACTTGGGTGCGTGGGAGATGAGAGGAAAGGGAGGAGAGGGCTGTATGGCGCAGGGAGAAAATGAAATGGGGAAGGAAGAAGGTGACCTAAAAAGAGGTCACGTGGGGGTTTTAAACGAGTGCGCTCGACCGCACAAATTTGCGCTTGATCACACTCGAGCAAAACTGTGCACAGTGTGTGTTGAAATGGGCCTCTGCGCTCGAACACACGTTAGTGAGTTCGAACGCAAGCCCGTGATTGCGATCGAGCGTACAGAGTTGCGCTCGATCGCAAGGTACATAAATTTAAACAAAAAAAAAAACAATAAATAAATAAATAAATCAACAAAACAAACAAATTTATACAAACACAAAAACAAAAAGAACAAGAAATAAAATGACTCAAAAATAAAGTGCGGAAAATAAAAACGAAAGAAAACTGCGCATTCCCTGCTCGTATGGGTGTCCAACTAATTCCTTCCATCCTTTCTTCCTGAGAATTAAATATCCCTCTGGAAGGATGTTCCACCATCTTATGTCTCCTAAAAGCTTGCTTCTAGAATTTCTCTTCGAACCACAATTTCTAGAAGTATGATCTTGTGTGTGTGAATCCTCAAAGATTGCTACATAAGACGGTTCTTCGAGACATTGAAAATATGAAACTTGTGGTGAATGATATGTCTCGAGAGGGATTGTGACGAGGGAATGAGTTTCAATACTCACTTCCTTGTCGTTGGAAAAAATTGGAATAGGTGGGGGCTCAATCTGCTCCAAATGCTCCTCTTTCTCTTCCACTTTGCTGACAGCTGGTTCCTCACTAACAAGTGTGGTGGTGGCTTTGACATGCTCATGATGAGAATCGCTGGGACAATCCTCATCAATCATGTACTGCCCTCTCGCCATCTCCTGACTTTGAAATTCCTCTTCCCCAATTCTATTGAATTCACCAACTAGATGACCGAGCTGTCTTTTCAACCTTGCAATTGCTTCAGTGTTTGCCACAGTAGCATCTATAATTTCTTGACAAGGTTGGTTGACTATTTTCCTGAATGCCTCGAGTGTGTCTTCCAATGATAGCTCTTGTGATGCAGGAATGATGGATTGACCGGTTAGTTGTATGAATTCCTTAAGTGTTTCTTCCAAAGAAGATTGCTTACGAAGAGGGTACTCATATGATAAATGGAAAGAAGATTGGTTGTCGAACTGCGGATAATCCAGATGGTGCAGTTCGTCAACTTGGGGAGCATAATTTTCATTAGCATGAACATGCCACGAAAAATCAGAATGGTTGCTCCAGTCTGGGTTATAAAAATTTGAATCTGATTCAAACCTAGGGCTGGAGAAACTGGTGTTCAACTGTTCATGTGAAAAGTTGGAAAATTGTCCCCAATGCAGACAATCACCTATACTATGGTAAGGGCTGGAGCAGTGTGAACATTGTTCATACGAATAAAAATTGGTAGGATTAGGCGTCCTACAACTAGGGGAAGCATCAAAATAATTGAACGGAAGACTCATGCTTCACCCAAACAGTTTAATATATCCCACATGAAATAATACAATTTACAAAAATAAAATAAACAAAAACTAACAAAAATAAACAAAGCAAATTACTAATCAATAAACTAACAAAAAAAATAAACTAATTAAACAACTAAAAATAAAAATAAACTAACCAAAACTAAAAACAGCAGTAATAAATAAAAATAGGAAAAATAAATAATTAATTAAAGACAAACTAATAATTAAACAAAAAAAAAAACAAAAACTATACATAGCTGTTTCAGGTCTGTTGTTGCTGACTGCAGAGGTGCGCTCGAGCGCAAGATAGTGCGATCGATCGTAAGCAGCAAAATGTAGCAGTCTGTGCAAATACGCTCGATCGCAACAGAGGTGCGATCGTTCACACAGGCGCACTGCGCTCTGTCAGTCAAGGTTCGCTCGCGCGCCACAGCACCCTATCGAGCGCTGTCACGCTCACAACGCAGTAAATGGTGCATGTGCGTTCGATCGATCACACTAACAGAGAGTGATTTTTCATAAACTCAACAGAGAGCAAAAACAGCCAAACAAACTCTAAACTAATTTTTTTTTCCTAACAAACTTTTTTTTCTATACAAAAGCACGAAACACATAAAATAATTGCACAATTAAAATAACTAGTAGAAAAATAAAATTAATCTAAGCAAAAAAATCAATTTAAACAAAACAACGATTCCCTGGTAACGGCGCCAAAATTTGATGCACAAATTTAATTGTACTCGTTAATTGCACGAGTCGTTATGCAGTGTAGCGGGTGTTCAAGTGCGAGGTCGAATCCCACAGAAAATCGTGCTTTGTGTAAAAACCAATTTAAATTGCCTAAACTAATCCTCTCTTAACCTAGTCACAAAAGCAAACACATGGCGTACAGAAAATAAAACCTAATTAAAATGCAATAAAATAAATAAATAAAAGTACTAAGGTCCCTAATCTACCTCACCACAATTTAATCAACATATAGGCATGCTAATTCACACATTTATCAAACAATTAAGCTAAAATACATGTCCTATTCTCACGATAGTGCACACACCAGTCGTACGGCCTAGCTCTACGCATGTTCTTTTGCCTTTACAAAATCTAGTTGAATCATGCGATATATTAACCCATAAATGGTCACAACGGATGTTGAACCGAAATCGAATCATCTGATGTGTCATTGACGACAACGAATATTGGACTCGATTGAACCATCTGATATAACCCGGATAAATCACAACGCATATTGGACGGAAAAACGATCTATAAACAACAACAATCACAATCTTGTCACTAGATTGTGATTGAATCGAACAAACATTAAATTAAATGATAGAAAATGAAAATTAAACATGAATATATATAAACAAATCCATAGTGAGGGAAATAAGAGACTAAAATTAAACAAATGAAAACATTAAATGATAAAATGACGTTTAGAGGGTTTTACAGTGATGAACAGGGAGGACTTAGGCCACTGAGGGCACCTCCAAGCGTTTCCAAACGTAAAGAAAAATCTATACAAAATGTTCTATTTATAAGCAAAAATTAGGGTTGCTGCCAGGTCAGGTGCGCTCGATCGCATGGGCTGCGCTCGATCGCAAGGTGTGCGATTGAGTGCGCATAACTACTCTGGAATTCCACGGCGCAGGCATGAAGCGATGGCGGCTAGGGCCGACGCGCACTTCGCGGGCTGACGAGGCATGCGCTCGATCGCGGCCTATGCGCTCGATCGCATGCGTGTTCGATCGCTGGGTCTGGTGCTCGAGCGCAGCGCGCTTGGCGCATATGCTTGATCGCAGCTCCTGTGAGATCGAGCGCACTGCCAGGGTCTTAAATGCTTCTTTGGTTGTTTCCACCCTTTTTAACCGCATTTCGATTGCACGGACCTGCAACACACTGAAACACTAAAATAAACTAAAACATTAGATATTAACAAAGTTAAGAGCCTAACGAATATAAATTAAAGGGTCCAAATAAGCACTTTTAGGCACTCATCAATGCCTGGATGAACGGTTCTATACACTTTTACCTAATAAGGGGCATAATTGGTCAGTTAAACGTAGATGACATTGACAAGTATTACAACGTACTCACATAAATGTAAAGTCTACTAAAGGGCATTATGTATCAGACAACTCAAACTCAGTTGAGAGTTGGCATTACACGTGCACATTTCAGTTATAACATTTTTTAGTTTTAGTTTAGTTGGTTATTTATGTTTCTTGTACAATTAGAGTTAGTTGAAGTTAGTTGAAGATTAGTTGAAGGTTAGTTGTTAAATTCTGTTATGTAGCCGAGAATATAAAGAGATTTGATCCCTCATTGTAAGTAAGGTTGATTATACAAATAATGAGAAGTTCTTTTTCTCTCTTCTTCACTCAACCTTTCTCTCTTAGCTCCTTCTCCTCTTTTCTTTTCTTGTTTGCATTCTTCTGCTACGGATTGCAAGCTTGACATTATGTTGAGTGATCAGTGTCAAATTGTGTATATTTGACCCCTTTAACTTATATTTGTTAGGCCTTTAGCTTTGTTAATATCTAATTATTTTTGGTGTTTTTAGTGTTTTGAGTTGTACAGGTCTTTACAACAAAAGTTGGCCACAAAAGAGCAAAAATACACTAAGTGAAGAAATGGATCCCTGCCAAGTGCGTTCGATCGCACTTGGTGCGTTCGAACACAGTGACGGTCGAACGCAGGAGGCACGGTCGAACGTAGTCCCCGTCATCCCGCAACTCGCGCGGGTGCCCTAGGAGTCCATCGCTTCCAAGCTGCGCCGTTACGATTTTCTGCGGTCGAACGCACATTGTGCGATCGAACGCACAACTCATCATTACGTTCGAACGCACTGCATGCATTCGAACGCACTCGTGCGACCTGTTAGCCTATAAATAGGACCCTAGGTCCATTTGGTCGAACACTGAGTTTTTGGGGCGATTTTTAGAGAGCATTTTGCTTCTGTTGGCCTTGCTCTGCCCCTTTTATTTGTAAGCTTTTACTTTAAAGTTAATTTTAATGCATTCTTTTAATTTAATTATGCTTTCTTGTTCAATGGGTAGCTAAAATCTTCAACTAAGGTTGAAGATGAAGCCTCACCCTTAGTTTATATTTCTTGCTTTTACATTTTATGCTTTATTTTCCGTCATTTAATTTCCGTACTCGTCATTTAATTTCCGTGACAAATAATTGAATGGTTGTGCGTTTTTGATACATTGATAGTCATCCTGTGATGTGTTCCAAGCCGGGTGCACAACGAGTTATTGGTTTTGATTTAATATCCACTGTGATCCAAGGATACAGTGGATGATTTTATCCATAATCAATACTCATTGTAGCTCCTTAATGGTAAACACATTATTCGGTTTGACTTGTGTCAATAATCACAATAGAGTGTGTTGAAGGGTTTAAAGTTTAAAACGGAAAATTGGTGTTTAATGTATTAAGCTAATTTTTAATGGGTGAGGTTAGTCTTTAACCTTAGTTATTTTATCCATACATTTACATTTTTAGAATAATTTAATTTCTGCACGTTTCATGTTCGACATCATTTTTCACTTTGGGACTAGGTTAAGATATATTCAATTTAAGGGTCGTATTGGTTTTTAATTGCAAAACTCCGTTCTCTGTGGTTCGATCTCGGTACTTGTGCAACGCTATACGACCTAACGGTTCGTTTTATTGTGAGTACCCAAATTTGGTACGATCATTGAGAATGAAAAATATCTATATTTTGAGAATGTAAAAGATGTTGATAAGGTGTATGAAGAAAAACCTCATGAATAACGGCTATAGATGAAGTACTTGTTCGAAGGTTCATCATACGTAGGTCGAAACATGGACTTGTGTAAGGCTGAAGTCATCAATTGTGAAATAAATGTGGACTATGTTCCCAACCAGGAAAATTTAATATCATTCATTTGAAACATAGCAAAATAAAGTCACCTATAATACAATGTTAGTGGGATAGCATATGGTAAAAGGTGCAGTCAGATAAAATAATGACAAAAACATGCGCATGTAGAACCATGTCATGATTTGACAACGACAATTTGGAGATTTTATAAATGATGGTTGGCATGGAGCAAAATTATTGGTATTGATATTGTTATAGTATAATTAAGTGGAAGATGATGATGTGTAAGGGATGATCACACCATAATAATTGTAGCTATCCCCACACTTTATTGTCTCCACAAAAGGTAATAATTTCTACGGAGATTAAAAGAAAAAGGTTGAAGAGTTTTTTTTTTTTTTTTTAATTTAATTTTTTTTTTTTGACATGTCCGCACAAGGGGAATGGTGATTCGAACTAGTGACATCGACTTCATTAGATGTGGTTTCAACCGATTGAGCTACTTCTTGGGGACAAAAGGTTGAAGAGTTGCATAGATTACATAATCATTTTTCCTTTTCTTTCACTTAATGCTTAATATTATGGATACAAAATTGGAGACAACATATTCACATCTCTTAAAAAAAATCTCTTTTCTCCAGTTTTAGAACTGAAATCTCAAATCTACTTTCGATAATATTATAGACTTTATCAAGTAAATTTATAGCCTTTATCATCATAAGTGACCTTATCTTCAAATTTATTTACAGCATCATTAATTCCAGCAATCACACCGACGCCATTGAACAATCTGCTGACTCACACTTTGCTGGGTTTGATGGTTTTTATTCACCTATTAATATAAATTTTACCCCAGAAAGGAATACTAACTTCTCTATGGAGACGGATGTAGAGATTGCATGCAATTCTTTAACGTAGACCATTTTCTTAAAAAAATTAACCATCACATCATCCTAGTACAAACAATTTTCAACGTGCAATTTTTCTTTCTTCAATTCTTCAGCCAAATACCTCTTAAGAATGATTACCACCCAAAACAATTAATGGAGTTGTTGGTCCATCGATCACCTCCAAAATAATTTAAACGGTTAGCAAATCACCTCCAAAAGATCCCGCAGAATAGACCACTCAAAACAACTAATGAAGGTGATGGATGACCAACCACTCTCCATAACAGCCTAGGGTGTTCCAGACAGCTCAATTAGGGCTGCAATCGAGTCGAGCCGAGTCGAGCAATAGGATTTCAAGCTTAGCTTGTTTACGAAGATGCTTATTCGAGTCAAGCTCGAGTTTGAGCCGAGCTATAAAATGCGTGTTCAAGCTTGGATAGTTTAAAATTCGGGCGTGCTCGAGCTCAAACTCGAGTTCGTTGAGAATGCTATTCAAGCCGAGCTGGGCTTAACTCGAGCTTGAGCTAAGCTATTAAATTCTTTAATGTATGATCCGAGCAAAGTTCAAGCTCAAATTTTAAAACAACTTATAGATATTTATCTATAGTGCAAATTAATATAACTAATTTTAGTAATATATATACAAGATATATAAACAAGCTGAGCTCACGAGCCCCCGTTGAGCTTAATCGAGCGAGCCGAATATGTAATCGTGCGAGTTTCAACAATAACGAGCAAGCTTGTACAATGTCGAGCTCGAGCTTAGCCGAGCGGGTATCGAACGAGCTGTCGAGTGTGTCTGCTCATTTACAGCCCTAACCTCAAACACGCTTAGGAATGGCAAGAGCACACCCACCTTATCATGAGGTGGGCGATCATCCATGAACACCCTTTTTGTGCCTTTTCTTTTTTCTTTTTTTAAGCATTTAGACAAAGGCTCTATTTATTTTGGCGTAAAATTATTTTTGAAAAATATTTTTCAAATTTTTGGGTGTTTGATGCAACGAAAAATAATAGTTAATAAAAAATATTTTTGATTTGAACGAAAAAAACCTCTTTAATTGTCAAAAAACTGTTTATATTTTTTTAAATCATAAACAATTCTTTGAGTCTGAGCATCTTATTATCAAATTGACAGACCTAAAAGAGACATCGCTAGGACTTCACCGGGCCACCGTCAGAAATCTGTTGGGACCCAACTACGACCTTGCTAGGACCCGATCGAGATCCAGTCGAAACCTTGCTTGGACCCGATGAGGACTCGTAGAGCCACCGCTCGGACTTTCTTCAAAACCTAGTCAGAACCTTGCCATGACTTTACCAAGCCACTATCCAGACCCCGTAAAGACCCAATTGCAAAACCCAAGACTCATCGAAACAAAGGACTATGTTCCCAACCAAGGATTGATCGAAATCTAGTTGAGCCACTGTCTGGACTTCGCCAAGACCCAGCCAAGACCCCACTTGGACCCAATCGGGACTCATCGGAACTGTGTTAGGACTCGTCAGGACCTGGTTGGGACATCACTAAGATCCAGTCGAGACACCACTAGGACTCGCCGGGACCCAATTGGGGCTTGCCTAGACTTGGCTAAGCAACCGTTGGGACTTCGTCGAGACTCGCCGGTACCCAACCGAACCACTATCAGGACTCCACCAAGACTCGGTTGAGACTATGCTTAGACCAAGTTAGGACTTGCGGGACCCGGCCATATCACTGTTGGGATTAGGACATCATAATTTAAAATTTGAATATATATATATAATTTTTATATATTCAAATAATGTGTGTGTGTATATATATTATTTTTATATTTTGTACGCACCAAACACCAAGAAAAATATTTTGAAGAATATCATATTCTTTGCTAAAAATATTTTACATCAAAACAAATGAAGCCTTATATACTCTTTTATTAGAAATTATCAGGCATCTAAATCCAATTTCTACTAATACCACAAGTGTTAAAACAAGTGGCTCATATTCTATTAATGGCCCATTGTGTGTAATTAGTTTATGTGGGCTTGGGGACAATAAGTCGTTGTGGGGGGTATTTTGGGGTTTTTCAAAATACTTATAATTAGGGTTTGCTTATAAATATGTTATGTTGTAACCCTAAATCATTGAATAGAAAAATATAGCCGCACTCTCCTATGAACGTAGGCAAATTGCCGAACCATGTTAAATCTGTTTCTTGACTTTTTTTTTTATTTTTTTTTATTCCATATTATTCATCATTGTTGTACACGGTAACAACAAATGGTATCAGAGCTATGGTTACTTTCCTGGTATGGGTGTCTGGACGCGTCAGGTTTATAATTGTGCCTCCACCCGCAACTCGGATTTAGAGTTGTGTCCGCATCCCGCAACTTTTGACGTGAGACACTCTTGGAAATGTAAAAATACTCATAAGCAAGGAGGAGTTTGGTTAATGAGAAGAGACTCACAAATGAGTGGGAGATTGTTGTAAGTGCACTTGTGAGTGTTGCGTCCCACATTGAGAAAATATAAAAGAAAAAGAGTACTTAATATTCCTAAATGGACCTTAGCCCATTAGCTTAGGCTTTTGTGCTAGAATTGTGTTTAATTATGTATATTAATGAGCTCTTGGTATAAACTTCATTACCGCTTTAATCTCCCAACAATAAGGACCAAGGTTAACTTCTTAGGTAAGTCCCCAATAGGTAAATCAATGGGTTAGGAACACACCTAATGAAACAGAGGTCACTAGTTCGAACCTCCCTCCCCCTCTTGTGCGGATATGTTAAAAAAAAAGAAAAAAAGTAAGCCTACACGTCATACTGCTGGTATGGTACAGGTCGGTCCTAGCCAATTAAAACCAATAAAGAACTCCCACCAAACTTCTTCAATTTAATTCTGTTCAAATCCCGATTTTTCTTATGGAGGAAATTAATAGATCGAGTTTCTTCTGTCTCCAAATATTATTTATAACATTAACATCCCCATGCATTTCCTTATCCGATCTGCAACTGAGCCACTAAGTTCAATGGCATTCATATACTCTCGCGGTGATTTAATGTTCTCAAGAAAATTCTTATAAGATTGGAGATGTATTAGTCTGAGTTTGATTTTTCATAATAAAAAATCACTCACACAAACTTGATTAATATTAATGTTCTCAAAAAAATTCTTATAAGATTGTAGACGTATTAGTCTGAGTTCGATTCTCCATAATAAAAAATCACTCACACAAACTTGATTAATATTAGTTGTTTTAAAAACTTCTGGCGGGGTTGTGTTAGGCTATAACTCAATTAGTTTGATAGTGAGATTGCGTCAAGTTATGACTCAATTGGTTTTGAGAGAACACTTGCGGTTCCGGACGTCTATACCTCTCTTATCAGTTTTCAACTAGCAAGTACTTATCTTCAAATACATTTACAGCATCATAAATCCGAGCAATCACATCGCGGACTCCATTGTACCATCTCCTAACTCATGGCCATTGCTGGTTTTATGGTTTTATTCACCCGTTACTATAAATTTTACCCCATAATGTAAGGAATATCAAGTTTTCTCCTACAATTTCTAGAGACAGTAAATTTTTAAGTAAGCCTGCACCCTCATAATTAATGCTGATACGGACCTGGTCCTATCCAATTAAAACCAATACAGAACCCCACCAAACTTCTTCAATTCAATTCCCTTCAAATCCACTTCTTTCTTTTGCTGGAAATTAATAGAATTTCTTCTCTCACCAAATATTTATCACATTCTCATTTCCATATCCGATCTCTAGGCTTGCTAGAAGCGACTGAGCCACTAGTTTTAATGGCATACATGTACATTTTAATTCGGCTATTCATAGTTCAAATCCTAATACTAGTATCCAAATCCAAAGCTAAAGTTCCTGCACTTATATAGTGTTTGGAGACTCAACCGTGGATACAGGCAACAACAACCAAATTCCAACAATCGCCAAGGGTAATTTCAAGCCTTACGGTCGTGATTTTCTTGGCGGCCGCCCTACCGGACGGTTCTCCAATGGTCGCGTTGCTTCTGACTTCATCTCCGAGGCTTTCGGCCTCAAGCCAACACTACCAGCCTTCTTGGATCCAACGTATAATATCTCAGATTTTGCTACTGGAGTTTGCTTTGCCTCTGCTGGAGCTGGCTATGACAATGCCACTTCTGACGTTCTGGTTAGTGTCAATATGATGCACTTTTCACTGCATACCCTTTTACCATATTATCATGTCTAAGGTTTGATCTTGATTGAATGCAAATAATTTCTTAAGAGTCATGCCTGCAAACGAAAGTTTGTGCTTTATCTGTGTAGAGAGAGCGTTTTGTGTGGTATCCCAAATATCTAGTGCAGGCAAGCCCTATATACCCCGGTTATCGAAAAAAAAAAAAAAAAAAAATTGCATGCTATGCACACGAACTATTAGAACTTATAATTTAAAGAATAAAGATAACAAGGAAAAGAGACTCCGATAAAGATAATTAGGATAGGTTGGTCTATGATTTACATCCACACATCAAAGCATTTTCACGGCTACATTTTTCGTTGATATTTTTGATTGTGTACAATGCTTTACAAGTATTTTCTACTTTTACATTAACAACAATAAATTTATCATTTGTAACTCTTGTCTCTTGACTCTGAAATTCTTTATCTCTTGAGTTATTGTAACTCTTGTGTCAATAGTAACAACTTATCTGCGTGTTTCAGGGTGTGATACCACTATGGAAGGAAGTGGAGTACTACAAGGATTACCAAAAGAAATTGAAAGAGTATGCTGGGGAGGAGAAGGCAAACGAAATAATAAGGGAGGCTTTATATTTGGTTAGTATTGGAACAAACGACTTCCTTGAGAACTATTACATATTCCCTGATCGAAAATCCCAATTCACCATCAGACAATATGAAGATTTCCTCATAGGAATTGCCAGGAATTTCATCCAGGATCTTTATGGTCTTGGAGCTCGGAAAATAGCCTTAGCTGGGCTTCCTCCAATGGGGTGTTTGCCATTGGAGAGGACCATAAATATCATGGATTTTCATGGTTGTGTGGAGGGATTCAACAATCTGGCCTTGGATTTTAATGGAAAATTAGAGGGCTTGGTGGCAAAGCTGAGCAAGGAGCTTCCTGACCTTAAACTGGTATTTGCAGATATATATAGCAGTTTGCTGCAAATCATTACAAGACCTTCAAAATATGGTAAGTTTGGATGGACATTTCTTTCATTAATTCTTCCATTTTCGCATCATACTATAAACAACCTTCTATAACTTCATAACCCAGAATGAGCGCACTCTCTAAGAATGCATTCGAGATTGTGATTTCATAGATTAAAAGTGTAATTTTAAATTTATCACCAAAAAAAAGTATTTAAAGGCACTTTTTTAAAATTTTGTGATTTAAAAACATTTTTAAAAACACATATATAAGGGAATTCATTTTTAAAAACAAACCTACAATTTTGCCATTTTTTAATATCACATTTTAAAATCACACATTTCTAAATTACAGGTTTAGAAATTGCAAACTCAAATCAACTAGTCCTAGTGCTAGCTGGGTTAAACTTGAAAGCTTGCCAAATTCAATGAGCTGCTTTGGAAAAGAACAACGAGGCACGTCTTCCTGTCCAATTACTAGGGCTGTTTGGGCAAGGGCTGTTTGGGCAAGAGCTGCTAAAAGGGCCCATACTTTTCATCAATTTTTTCAACTTCCAACATTTTTATTTTTTACATCACATTAATAACTTTTTACTATTATTCAAATAAAAAAAATTATTGCAAAATAAAAATTTTTACTTTTTCATATCAAACATTCTTACTCTTTTTTTTTTAAAAAGCCAATGGCCATTTCCAAATAGACCCACTTAGTGAGGGTACTGCTAAATAGTATTTGTGGTACGCTATCACATGGACATGGTACATACTGAGAAAATTTGCATTTGAGTATGATAAATGTGGTATAATTTACAACGTCTTTGTTCCACATAAGATTTTCCCACTTCGACGATTTAACTATTTCACTGAAATGAGATCCAGACAAGCCATGGAAGAGGATCCTCTCTAATCGAAAATGGACCGGAGAATATTCAGTTAATGGTTAGAATTTCTTTAAAGAGATCATGAGGCCATAAATGGGACATTTGTCCTACTAATAAAAAAAATAATAAAATATATATTATATATTTTTTTTTTAAATGGCGGTCCAGGGTGGCCGAAGCCACCCCCAGCCCCAACTGGGGTGGCCGGCCACCCCTAAAGCCAGTCCTTAATTTTCTATTATTGTTTTTTTAATTTTTAATTATTTATTAGTATTACAGATGTCCCATTTATTGCCTCAAAATATCTTTAAAGAGATCCTAACCATTAACTGGATATTCTCTAATCTATTTTAGAGTTGCCGGTTTGACGATTCACTCGGCTGAATCCACAAGACATAGGGCTATTAATTATGTTAATTACGTTAATTAAGATAAATATCAAGTCATAATAAATAAGATTTAAAATGAAAAAAGACTTGTTTTCTTCTTCTTCTTTTTTTCCTGGTAGAATAATTTATATGGATTCAACTTAATTTTCTGTCTGGTTGCGAGGATTAGAAAATAAATTCCCTGGTCTATTTGTGGTCCTCTTTTTTTGGTAGGAAACAAACCAGACAAAAGACTTATATATATATATATATTGTAAAGACAAAAGAATTATATTAATGCAATTGCCATCGCAATTGATATGATATTCATGCAATTTGCAATATCAATCACAGTCACATCATATTTGAGATGACTACAAAAAAATAAAAAAAATAAAAAATAAAACCTAATCCTCTTTGTATCATATTACTCNAGACTTGTTTTCTTCTTCTTCTTTTTTTCCTGGTAGAATAATCTATATGGATTCAACTTAATTTTCTGTCTGGTTGCGAGGATTAGAAAATAAATTCCCTGGTCTATTTGTGGTCCTCTTTTTTTGGTAGGAAACAAACCAGACAAAAGAATTATATATATATATATATATATTGTAAAGACAAAAGAATTATATTAATGCAATTGCCATTGCAATTGATATGATATTCATGCAATTTGCAATATCAATCACAGTCACATCATATTTAAGAGGACTACAAAAAAATAAAAAAAATAAAAAATAAAACCTAATCCTCTTTGTATCATATTACTCGATTCTTTTTTTCAGCATTCTTATAACATTTGATGATTGGAGAACTATTTGGTGTTGATTATCAGGAATGGAAGTGGTAGAAGTGGGATGCTGTGGCACAGGGACATTTGAGATGGGCTACCTCTGCGATCCACAAAGTCCATTTACGTGCACAGATGCAAATAAATATGTGTTTTGGGATGCTTTCCATCCTTCAGAGAAAACAAGCCAGATAATCTCCAATCATTTATTTGAAAAAAGTCTACCAAAGTTTCTTTGACGTGTTATATCGTGTGCGAACTCTGCTTCTCAAGCCGTACACTTGCTTTTTTGTAAGTAGGTTGGGTTGTCACTTGTCATAGGTGGTGTAAGATGAAGTCCTATTTCACGTGGGACTCTATTTTTTTATTGTAATCCATTCTTTTTAAATATTGCTTTAATTATGGAATCAAATTAAGTAGTCAAGTACTAGATTATCAAACTTTGTATTTTTAAGAATTATGAGCTTCTCTAATTGCGCAACGGAGGCCAAAAATTCCTCGAAAATCTTATTGGTAGAGTTGTTTTATTCTTATTTTCCCAAATTAGGGAAGTTAAGGAGAAACCATCCTAAAAATTTTTCAATTCAAAAATCGATTACTCGTTCAGTCTCCTAAAAACGAAACAACGTGGTATTAGAGCCAGACATGTTAGACCAACGTTTTGAATGGTTAACCTAAAATGGGAATGATAAGGTGTGTGATTTGTAAATTAATTAAAGGTTTGAGTGCACAACTCAATCGGGTGCTATTGAAGGAAAGAACATGCGAGACTATGAGCTATGCAGAAACGGTACTATTACCGTATTCCTATAATACCCCGACTTTTTTTTTTTTTTTTTTTGTAACAATACCCCGACCTTTAATCCCTATTAAGTATGTTCTACTTGGTATAAGAGAGTGACAAAAATTATTCCAAGTATGAGGAAGTAGAATTTTGGACTGCTGCCTAAATGAACGTTTGATGTCAGATTCGATTGTTTGAAGTTGAATTCAAACTATTGAAAGTGAACATTCGAGGTTGGACTCCAACGTTCAATGTTTGCCATAAGTTTTTTTCTTCAAAATATATATATATAAATAAAAATAAAAATTATAGACACCTCAGCCCTACTACTCGATCTAACTCTCCTATAAAAAGAACCTTACGAACCTAAGCCTATATTCGATTGTTGCGGCCTTTTTCTTGGCTAGTGTGGACTCAAATGGGCTAGACTAATTTTTTGGCTCATTTTCAATAGTTTTGGAATCTATTTGGACTGTATTGGTTGGTTTCTTTGGGTGTTTATTGCATTGTCCACTTCTTTTTCTTTTTCTTTTTCTTTTGGGAAAATAAAGAAAAAAGACAATGCATATTCGTGATTGCAGGAGATTAAAAGTACCTTTAATATATTAAAAGTAAGTTTATAATAGAGTGATAAAAAAAAAATAAGAAAAAAAGGTGGGAGTCCTCTCTCTAGTTTTCTCTGAACTTTCTGAGAAGGCTAAAGGTGAGGTCGGGTCAAACAATTGTAGGAGAAGATTAACAGTTTACAAGCAAGTACCACGCTCTCAGAAGGGGAATAACTGGGAATTGATGTGGCAGATTGTGAGATTGCTGAAGCAAAAAAACAGAGTAACAGTTGTCTGANTACGAACCTAAGCCTATATTCGATTGTTGCGGCCTTTTTCTTGGCTAGTGTGGACTCAAATGGGCTAGACTAATTTTTTGGCTCATTTTCAATAGTTTTGGAATCTATTTGGACTGTATTGGTTGGTTTCTTTGGGTGTTTATTGCATTGTCCACTTCTTTTTCTTTATCTTTTTCTTTTGGGAAAAAAAAGAAAAAAGACAATGCATATTCGTGATTGCAGGAGATTAAAAGTACCTTTAATATATTAAAAGTAAGTTTATAATAGAGTGATAAAAAAAAAAATAAGAAAAAAAGGTGGAAGTCCTCTCTCTAGTTTTCTCTAAACTTTCTGAGAAGGCTAAAGGTGAGGTCGGGTCAAACAATTGTAGGAGAAGATTAACAGTTTACAAGCAAGTACCACGCTCTCAGAAGGGGAACAACTGGGAATTGATGTGGCAGATTGTGAGATTGCTGAAGCAAAAAAACAGAGTAACAGTTGTCTGATTGGCAAAATTTGGGTTGGGAAACGAGTGAACAAAGAAGGTTTTATCACCGTTTTCAAGAGGATCTGGCAAACAGAAAGAGATGTTTTTTTCAAGGAGATTCAACCCAATGTGTGGATGTCCGAATTTAGTCTAGAGACAAACAAGCTAAAGGTTTTGGAGGGCCGTCCATGGTCTTATGATCGGTTCATCCTCGCCCTGTCAGATTTTGATGGCAGCATTCCATTCTCCCAATGGAACTTTACGACTTCACCTTTTTGGATCCAGGTTCATGATCTACTGCTGATTTGTATGACGAAGGCGATTGGTAGCAAGATTGGTCAATCACTGGGAATTTTGGAAGCCGTGGATATCGTAGGTGAAGGAGTAGAGTGGGAAACGGTGATGCGCATACGAGTGATCATTGATATTCAAAAACCATTGGAGAGGGGGAGGTCTCTAACTATAGCAGGGAAGGCACATTGGGTCAGTTTCAAATACGAAAATTTACCCGTCTTTTGCTTCAACTGTGGCAGAATAGCACATGGGAAAAATGGATGCCAAGCTCGTCTACGTACAGACCAGAAGAAGGAGTGGGGAGTTTGGCTAAAAGCGGATAAATTCAGACGGCATGGATTGAGTAGGGGTACTGGGCGGCAGCCGAGGGGATCTTCCCAAAGGTACTACTCCGGTAACTCGTCCACGGGCGGCAAGTTTCAGACCAAGAAGGAAGGTTCCGTGACTGGGGGAAACCCTACTCCAAATCATCACCTAAATGAGGTAAGTGCATATAATAGTATGTATATTGTGAATGCCTTGCCGAAAACAGCTGTGGGTGTAGTTATTGCAAGAAATAATGAGGAGATATCTGCTACGGGATTGGAGGGTTTTCCGGAAGTCTCACAAGGCAACGAACATAATGGCTATGGAAGTGGAATGACAGCGCTTAGTGATAATAGTGAGGAATCGGGTCAAACCTACTGGGCCCAACAGGGAGCCGATGGGCAAGGGCCACGGCCAGTCATAAATAACAGCCTAAGTGGAGACATACCGGCCCAGGGTGGCAAAGAGGCGAGATCTTTTGTTGGTCCGAAATTAGTGAGTCAAAAAGAAACCTCAAAGGCCCAGACTGCATCAGCTGTGAACCCGAGTGGCATTAAGTTGGTCCAAAACGAAAAAGGTACAGTTTATTTTAATGAAATAGTGCCGGAGCTAGGGGTTAAAGTGGTAGACAAAACGGCGAACAATTCTAATCACACAGAGCTGGAAAGGGGGAATAAAATTGAAGGAAAAGTGGGTGAACGGAACTGTCAGGAACAAAATAAAATTTTTTCCAAGATATGGCAGCGAGTAGTGCGAAGTGGGGAGGGGGAAAACTTATCAGAAGGCTCAACTCATGCTTTGTTGGGAAAAAGGAAAGGAGAAAACGAAGATCTAAATGGTGATGATCAAAGGCTCCTAAAAATACGGAAGTGGGAAGATTACTTAGAAGAGGAGACTGACAATGAAGAGGAGATGGCGGAGGCTGCAATGCAGCCCCGCCAAGAACCATGAGTCTTATTAGTTGGAACTGCCGGGGGCTTGGGAACCTCCAGACAGTTCAAGACCTTTATCATCTGGTAAAAGAAAAGAGACCCAACTTTTTGTTTCTCATGGAAACAAAAAGCAATAAAATAAAGATGAAAGTAATCCGGAGCCAGCTTGGCTATGCTGGTATGTTTGTAGTGGACCCGGTGGGAAAGAGTGGCGGACTAGCTTTATTGTTGAAAGAAGTGGAAGAAATAGAAATTCATAATTATTCTCGGCGCCATATTAATGCAATTGTGACCAACACGACTACTGGGGTACAATGGAAACTAACCGGTTTTTACGGCCATCCAGAATGGAATAAACGAAAGGAATCATGGGATTTGTTACAGCACTTACAGTCCTATTCTCCCATAGCATGGTTGTGCATAGGCGATTTTAACGAGATTGTTGAACAAAGTGAAAAATGGAGCGCTAATCCAAGAAGAGAAGGGCAAATGGAACTATTCTGGTCTGCTTTAGAAAACTGCCATCTTAGCGATCTCGGTTATACGGGACCAAGGTTTACATGGACCAACTGTCAACCAGACGGGAATTTTATAAAAGTCAGACTTGACGGAGCAGTGGCAAACGCTCAATGGTGCCAGTTGTTCACAGGGGCCAGTGTTCAGGTATTAGCGGCACGATCCTCAGACCACAAACCGCTTCTGTTAGTTTTGGACACAAATTTGCAGGAAAATGGCAAGAACAGAAGAGGTTTTAAATTTGAAATGAGTTGGACGTTAGAAGAGGATTATCAACAAATAATTGAGGAAGCTTGGAATGTAACTCCAAATGCTAATGCACGATCAAAGCTATCAAAGTGTAGAACAAGCCTCATAAGATGGAGCAAGTGAAAATTTGGCAATAATGATGTCCTCATTAAACAGAAAACTAAAGAGTTGGAAGTGCTTCAACAACATGAAGGTCCCGACAATTGTGTAGAAATTCAAAATTTAAACGGGGAAATTGAGCTGCTATTGGAAAGGGAGGACCTACGGTGGAAGCAACGGGCTAAGCAAAATTGGTACAAGCATGGAGATCGCAATACCCAATATTTTCACGCTTGGGCAAATCAACGAAGGAGAACGAACATAATTCAGAAGGTCCGTGACACGAATGGGCGGGAATGGAAGCATCCAAATGAGGTCCCTCAAGTTTTCTTACAGTATTATCAGGATTTATTTAATTCGGGGGGGGTGCACTAGAAATTGAGGTGTGCCTAGATGGTTTGGAAAGTCGTGTAACGGTTGAGATGAATCAGGCTTTGTGTCGTGAATTCACTGAATTAGAAGTTGACAATGCTTTAAAACAGATGCAGCCCATGAAGTCTCCTGGGCCCGACGGATTCAGTGCTGGTTTTTTCCAACGGTCATGGACCACTGTGAGAGGTGAGGTATGTAAAACTGTGCTTGAATTTTTAAATAATGGAATTTTTGATAGTTCTTTAAATGATACAAATATTGTCTTAATTCCTAAACTGAAAAGTCCGGTCAGTGTTACTGATTTCCGGCCAATTAGTCTGTGCAATGTCTTGTATAAGATTATTGCAAAAGTCTTGACAAACAGAATGAAAACAGTTTTACCTTATATTATATCTCATAACCAGAGTGCTTTCATACCTGGTCGATATATCACTGACAACATCATTGTAGCGTATGAAGCTTTTTCACACTATGGCAAACCGTTTGAAGGGGAAACAAGGGTTTATGGCATTAAAACTTGATATGAGCAAGGCGTACGATCGGGTGGAGTGGAACTTTTTGGAGGCAATTATGCGAAAAATCGACTTTGCAGATCAGTGGGTGCATTTGATTATGACATGTGTCCGCACGGTAACATATGCGGTGCTCATTAACGGACAACCACACGGGCAGCTTCACCCTTCGCGTGGCATAAGACAAGGTGACCCTCTATCTCCATACTTATTTTTGATTTGTGCTGAGGGACTTAGTCATTTGTTGAAAAAATCAGAATTAGAGCGTTCTATAACTGGTTTAGCTATTGCAAGAGGAGGACCTAGGATTAACCATCTTTTCTTTGCCGATGATAGTGTCCTCTTCTGTAAAGCTAGCCCCCAAGAGTGGGGAAACATTCAATCAATTCTGGAATTATATGAAAGTGCCTCAGGACAAAAGTTAAATAGGGATAAGACATCATTATTGTTTAGTAAGAACACGCCGCAAACAGTCAAAGACCATCTTGCTGGTGAGGTGGGAGTGACCCCAACAATTTTCTTTGAAAAGTATTTGGGTTTACCATCTATGGTGGGCAAGTCCCGAATGACATCTTTTGCTAGCATCAAGGGGCGTATATGGGATAGAATTAACAGGTGGAAAGAGAAGTTCCTATCTCATGCTGGGAAAGAAGTGCTATTGAAGGCGGTACTACAAGCAATACCCACATATACCATGAGTGTATTCAAACTGCCTAAATCTTTGTGCCAAGGGATCAACTCTTTGTTCTCAAAGTTTTGGTGGGGCCATCAAAACAAAGATTCCAAAATTGCGTGGATGCGATGGAGTAAGATGGGGTTGGCCAAACAAAAAGGAGGATTGGGGTATCGTGACTTGGAGCTTTTCAACAAGGCTTTGTTAGCTAAACAAGGTTGGAGAATAATGCAAAATGCAGGGAGTTTGGTAGCTCAAGTTCTAAAAAGGAAGTATTTTTCCAAGGAATCTTTCCTCATGTCTCGCTTAGGGAGTAATCCGTCCTATGTATGGAGAAGTATTTGGGGAGCTAAAGATTTAGTGCAAGCCGGAATGTTTTGGAGGGTAGGGGATGGAAATTCCATCAAGATTTGGGGCGATAAATGGATTGATTCTACGCACTCGGGTATGATTCAATCCCCTGTGCGTCTTTTGGGAGAAAATGCCAGGGTAAGGGATCTAATAGATGACTCGACTAAATGGTGGAATTATGCTCTGATTAGAGATGTCTTTCCAGAAGATGAGGCCAAACGTATATGCAACATGGTTGTAAGTCCACTAGGTCAGAAAGATCAAATCGTTTGGGCAGGCACGAAGACAGGGATTTTTACTGTTCGAAGTGCATATCATATGGCAAAGGAAATGTCTTTGGCAAATTTAGGCGAAAGCTCAAACGCAGGGCGAAAGGAGAGAATGTGGCAGACTTTGTGGAAGATTAATTGTCCAAGAGTGGTTCATCTGTTTCTGTGGAAGGCCTGCAATAATATACTCCCTACCAAAGTAAATCTGGCCAAAAGAGGAGTTACCCCCGACGATAAATGCCCAATTTGCAATTTAGAGGCGAAAACTGTCGGACATAGTCTATGGAGTTGCCAAGCGGCAAAAGATGTCTGGTTGGAATGCCCCATGAGTATTCAAAAAAGCCTGTGTGATGAGGATGATTTTTCGAGCACTTTTAGTCGCTTAGTCGAGAGCCTGCCGGTTGAGGACCTGAGGTTGTTGGCGTTTATAGCACGACAAATTTGGTTCCGGCGTAATGGGGTGGTTTTCAAGGAGGAGTTTCAGTCTCCGAGGGATCTCATCCAAGCTGCACGCACTCAGATGAACCAGTATGACCAAGCAACAACCAAATCATGTAATGATGATTCCATGGGGGCGAACAAAGGTAGTTCAGGTACAGGGCGGTGGTTCAAACCACCAATTGGAGTCATAAAGATCAACTGGGATGCGGCGGTGGACTCTCACACAAGCACAGTGGGTTTGGGCATGGTAGCAAGAGACCATGAGGGAAGGGTGGTGGCCATGTCTAGTTCAATTCGTCAACAAATTTGTCACCCTACTACGGCGGAAACTTTAGCGGCCTGGCAAGCGGTGGTCCTCGGAGTGCATTTGGGAGCTACTTATCTGGAATTGGAGGGCGACGCCTTGGAAGTGGTTCAAGGACTCAACCATGTCAATTATTGTTGGGGACGAGATGGGCCAGTTTTGAATGACATAAAGATATTGCTTCAGAATTTTAATGCTTGGCAAGTCAAGCATGTCCAACGGGAGGCTAATGGCGCTGCTCATTGTTTAGCTAGGTTGGCTCGAATGAATGGGATTGAACACACATGGCACGATAATTTTCCTTTGTCAGTGTTGTCTATTGTAACTGCAGAGCAATTTTCATGATTTTAATGAAGTATTATTTTCTTTCAAAAAAATATATATATATATTAAAAGTAAAGTTGTACCACCCAAAAAGTTTGTCCATTTGGCCAAAAAAAAACTCAAAAAAATCTACTTTGACCTTATTTTTTTTATTTTATTTTTTTGCTAAAACGCACTTTTAGGAAGAACTTAAAAATTAAAATATCCCCAAAAGGTAGCTTAATCAGCTGGGACCACGCCTTATAAAGTGGAAGTCACTAGTTCGAATCCCCCTCTCCCTTCTTGTGTGGACATGTCAAAAAATAAAATAAAATATTTTCAAAATACGATTTTTTTCTTTAAAAGTTCTTTTTCTCAACGTAATCCAAAAGAGGGTCAAAATCTTTACCGCCAAACGGTGACTAAGCTAGGATTTTGGTTTATGAGGTTAATTTTTTTTTATGAACGAAAAAATTTAAAATTTATTAAAAAAATTATACTAACAAAATAGATAAATAATTCAACAAATTTTAATAATTTTTTAATTTATTCATTTGTCTTATGATTTGGCTTCATCATGAGGATGGTAATAAGATTTTTTTTTTATTTTTTATTTTTTAATTTTGTTTTTAAAGCAAGGATCTATTGACATATTTGTTAAATCTACGTACCTCGACACAAGCTTGTTTAGAATTTAATTGAAGCTCAATAAAATTATTTTTGTTATTCATAATCTTAAGTAACTGCAATTATATATTTTATACAATTAAAAATTTTAACAAAAACTATATACATATTCATAAATAATTAATTTAGTTGAGCAATCTAAATATAAAATTTTAATTACATACCTGAAACTTTTTGAAAAATGAAAATTATCAAAAAGCAATTGATTTGAATCGTTGAACAGCTTCAATCAAAAAAATAATAATAATAAATAAATAAATAAATAATAGCATACTGAAAGAAAGACTTCAGTGTTTCACAAAAGTAGAAATCGTAATTCGCAATTTCACTTTTCACTATCAATGCCCTTTTTTTTGTAAGTGGATCAACTTGGGGGTCAAGATTGATGATGACTAAGAATGTTGTCAATTAATTTCTCTACCTTTTTATTCTTGAAACTCCCTTGTAACCCTTTTCCCCTTTTCATTTAGAGAAAAAAAAAAAAAAAAAAAATTCTAACTTTATGTTATTATGTGAAAATCAATTGAGTGTTTTGCTCATGCCTGAAAAATGGCTTTCTGTGCCCCCAGAAAGAATCTGTGTTAATAGATATGTCCTATAAACTGAAGATCGGATTGGGATAACGGATGTTTGACGTTATAGATTGGTTTTTCATTGTAAGATCTATATGTTTTCGACTTTTATGACGTGTAATTTTTAGCGTCGGCTATGATCTTGCAAAACTGTATGTTCTATGATAGTAAGAGATTTTATGCTCTTGACCACTATTAATGAAATCAGATTAATTTTCCCACAAAAGATTTGAATTCCCTCTTAACAAAAAGCTTTCCAACAATGTTTCATGTGATCACCTACTTTATCGTGGTTTTATTTCAACTAATGATAGGTTTCAATGTTGTCCTATATATGACCTTTCACATGTATAATGAACGATTAGTAATAGGTATGTATAAGACATTTTATATGTCATATTCTCAAAATATTTTAATAAGTGAATAAACATATACTCATTGCAAATATTGAATGTCATCATGGATATAAAATCACTGAGATAGTTCATGGTACGAATGGATGTGTACAAGGGGAGGGAAGAAGAAGACTTGGTAATGCAGACAACAATGAATATGGGCCCTGGCTGCGAGTGTCTTCCTCACAGTTCTGGCCGGAGAAGAGACGAGAGTGTGGCAGAGATGTGAATACAGTGCGGGGATTTGAATCGGAGTCATGGAATGATAGTCGCCGGTCGGCGGCGAGGTAGAAAGGAGAAAGGCATGAGAAGACGTTTCCAGAAGATCTGATGAGCGAAAATTTAGGGTCTGCATATAATTCGAATCATTCCTAAAAGAGTGCAACGGACAAATTTCCTTTTGGAAAGAAGGATGAAGCAATGAAAGGCGTTACGGAAGGGAAAGGTGGCGATGATATGGGTTACGTACGGTTGGACTAAAAAATATGGAAGCAAGGAGATTTTTCTTAACGTAGAAGATTCTATGGGCTTAAGCAGGGAAAGAGAATCAAGGCAGGGGGCGATTTTATGGCGAGAAAGAAAGAAGAAATAATGGGCCAGCTGGGGCTTTCATGAGGGATAAGTCAGCGCAGGGTTCAAAAAGGAAGGCGAAAATTTCTGCTACGTGTCAGGATGAGGGGCTGAATGGTAAAACAAGAGGGAGTGTTAGATTGGGCCACGTTTCAGGAGTTCAATTCAAAGAAGGAACAAGGCCCACTTCAGTAAGGACATGGAAAAGAAAGCCGGGGCTAACAATGGAGAAGCAGACACGGGTAGTCATGCAAGCTTTTTTATCTCGAGAAAGAAATGCAGAAGGGGTGAATTTGTTTGAAAAAGGTACTCCTGAGAGGAAGGGAAGCTAACTAGGAAGGGACTGGATGGTCATGAGGGTAATAAGGCGGATGCTGTATTACAGCCCCGCCAATCATTATGAGTACCTTAAGTTGAAACTGCCGAGGGCTTGGGAACCCTTAGACAATTTAAGACATTTTTCAAATGGTGAAGGAAAAGAAACCCATGGTAGTTTTCTTGATGGAAACCAAGCTCCAAGCGTCCCGGGTTGAAAAAATCAAAGTCCAATTGGGCTTTGGAAGTGTTTTGTGGTGGATAGTGTGGGGAGAAGTGGAGGTTTGGCTTTGTTTTGGCATGAGAATGTAGAAGTGGAGATTCAAAATTATAGTAGGACACATATCAACGCCAAGGTGAGGTCGGATATTTCAAGTCAATGGTGGAAGTTCACTGGCTTTATGGGCATCCGGAAGTCCCTAAAAGAAAAGAAGCTTGGAGTCTCCTACAGCATTTGTGTTCACTCACCCTGAGTGCATGGATGTGTGTAGGAGTGTGTTTGATAAACGTTTTAGGCTAAAACAAGGTTTTGCACTGTTTGGGGGTCCCACATTCAATTATTTCATTTTTTTTTCAACATTTTCTTACTTTTAACATCACATCAATCACTTTTTATTACTCTTCAAATAAAAAAATCATTACAAAACAAATTTTTTTATTTTTCTATACTAAACATTCTTACTTTTTTACTTTTTTTTTTTTAAAAAAAAACATTCTTACTTTTTTCACATATTTCAATTTTTGCTACAATGCGAAAACGGAACCAAAATGAAATCGTTTATCAAACGAACCCTAGAAGATTTCAATGAGATTTTGAATAATTTTAATTCGGAGAAGTGGAGAGGGGCACATAGACCATATTGGCAAATGGAGGACTTTCAACAAACTTTGGATTATTGCTCCTTGTATGATTTGGGTTATGATTATAGTGACCCAAATAATTGGCTAAGCTTAGGTATCTTAGTTAGTGGGTTAATTTGAATTTTGGGTCACTAAGGATCACTAGAGGGGCATTTTAGAAATTTAGACTTTCGAACCAGATGTACATTAGGGTTGCCAGACGTACGCTCTTGTCTGTAATAGAGGACGTACGCAAGGGGACCATTGTATGTATGCCTGCAAATAGTACACAGACATACGTTGGGGACCACACATACTTATGTTACTTTTGGAATACCCCTTGGACAATACCTGAACATACGCTACAGCCTTTGGATCGCTGTATAAACAGTACCAGACGTTCACTACTTTTCAAAGTAGTTGGTAGCGCCCTCTACTATAAATACCCCCCTTAACCTTGACGTTTCTCACCCAATTCCGCCCCTAGGCTCTGCGAAAATTCTCTTGTGAGTGTATTCTTGTGAGGTTTTTTGTGAATTCTTGAAGAAGGAGAAGAGGTTCTTAAAGTTTGGCTTCAAGTAGGTAACTTTTTGAGCCATACTTGTTATTAGGTTGTTGTTACTCTCTTAATGATTAGCTTAGTAGTTGGTTTGAACCTTTAAACTAGCTTATGCCTTTAATCTTGTTTAAAGTTGAGTTTAGCATTTTCTTTATGATTGAACGTGTTTTGTATTGCATGGATACGATGTTTTGAGTTAGGAAGCCTTAGAAAGCCTTTCTGTAGCCTTAGAAATCGATTTTGGAGGATAGGAGGACGAATGGACAAAATGAGGTTCTCCTTGAAAACCTTAGAGCGGACGTACGGTTTCGAGCTCGGACGTACGGTAAAAAGTTTTCCAGGGAACGTTATTTTGGCCAGCAGTACGATAGCCCTATTTTTTTGTTATAGAGTTGTTTTAGTGGAATTAGGATTAATAGAAGGTTTTCCACAGATTTAGGAAAGTGGGATCGTTTGTTCGAGTACTCGGAGAATTTGTACGACCTAGGTGAGATTTAAATCACATAATGCTTGCTATTATTTTTCATGATTGCACGACTATTTTGTGTACCAAAATATACATATTTACAACTCTCACGATATATACTTTGTTGCACATGAACCATAGCTTTTGTGAAAAATGTTGTGCTGAATATGTTAAAAATGTGAGACTTGTAAAAGCATGCATGTAAAATATAAACAAGATAAATTGCATCGTATGACATGGTACACTGGTACGTGCAGGATAACGGCCATGGGCTTACTATATATATTAACTTTATATGTCAATATATATATTTAAACTTTATGGTCAAATGTGTGTGTTATATGGGCCTTGGATCTAATGGTTGTTCATGACCGATGTAGCCTTAATGGGTGGTCACTACAGGACGGATATCATTAGTGGTGTAGGCCACCCGAGGTTGAACTCAGTTGTGCCGCTAGTATTATATACGGCAGCGTACAATATCCGGGGCACTAGTATTGTATTACAAGTCCCTCAGGACAGCGCCAACCCTGTTGAGAAAAAGTAGTATCTTTGGTAGACCATACTGTTGAATCATGACTGTTACTCTATATCATATGTATATATCATATATTTATATCACACCTATGAAAAGCTGTCATGATGGAATTGTTGCATACCTTATAAAATTAGAGTTTATTACTAAAATGGCATTGGCATTATATGCGTCAACATTCACTAATTTTTTAGACTCCACATTATTTTATGTTTTCCCCCTCCATTGCAAATAATTGCGCAGTTTAGCTATCTTAGACGAGGATGCCATCAAAGCAGACTTGGGTGATTGCGCAGGACCTAATTCGAGTCTATTTGAGAATATGGACTCTGTTTGGTTGAAGTCCATGTGGGATGACGGATGAACCACTCGTGTTAACATGATTGAGATTCTGATCTCATTAGCTTTTGTAATGACTCAAGAATTAATTAACTAGTAATTAATTACATGGTTCATCTCCCAGCCTTATTCCATTCCGAGTAAGACTCAGGAACCTCTACTCCTCGAAAATAAAGGATACTAAGCAGCGGAAAGTACTAAAGTTCTATAAACATTAATCATTACAACCAGAGTATCTACCAAAGAACATCAAAGTAGATAGGATTCACACTATATACATAACATCATTACAAGGGATCCATGCTAAACCTTAATATGCAAGCATGCATCAAGCTCTAAGTCTATAGTATAACTCAAAAGTATTAGTTACCATGAGTACCCACTTAAACTTGCAATAAGTTCTCAAGCATCTCCCGGATCGAATCCTCCAATAGAACCGGATGCTTCGTAGTATCCACTATTTATAACAGCATAGTTGTACATATGGAGAAAAAAGAAAAATAATACAAAGGTAAGTCCCACGACTTAGTGAGTATAAATGCACATGACGTACCCATCATTAATTTTTAGATTCAGTTATTTATAAAGCACATGCAACATTATGAGATGACAGTTTATCATGGATGTGATATATATATATGATATAGAGTAACAGTCATAGTCTAACAGTATGGTCTACCTGAGATATTACCCATTCTCAGCAGAGTTGACGCTGTCCCGAGGGACCTATAATACAATGTCGGTACCCCAGCCATTGCACAGCATACCGTACGTAACACTAGCGACACGACCGAGTCCGACCTCGGGTGGCCCACACCGCTAATAACGTTCGTCCTATAATGTAACACCCCCAAAACTAGTCTCGGCTAATCCGGTGGAGTCACTGGTAACTAACCCATTTTGGCCAACTTGTGACCTAACGGGAAATCACTCTTCTAAAATCACCAGAGTAAATGCATGGAAAGATGAATAAATCTGAGACAACTAATAATCATTAAGTAGGAACATGGAGCTGCTAAGCATTAAAGACAAACCGGTAATAGTAAGCAAGTCCTAAAACATACGGTAGTAGCAACCATTGTCATTCCGAGAGCAATAAATCAGATTACCTAGAGAATAATAACCGCGTAAGTCTAACGACTTAGTAAGTAAATCCTACAACATAGGTATGATATGAGCCCAATTAATGAAAGTAAACGTGCATTTTGAGTAATAACCAAAAGAAGGGTATTACCTCCGTTAATACACCATTCAATAGGTTTTAGGGTTTTCAAAGCTTATGGTGTAGTACCGGCAATAATTACCTAACATTTTAATGCAAAAAAGGCTAATGCATTATAGATCATAACTCTCATATATGGTCTACCCGAGATATTTTTTCTTCTCAGTAGGGTTGGTGCTATCCCCAGGGACTTATAGTACAATGCAAGTGCCCCAGCCATTGCACAACATACCATACGTAACATTAGCGGCACAACCGAGTCTGACCTTGGGTGGCTCACACTGACTAATGACGTTTGTCCTATAGTGACTGAACCATTGGGAATGGTTGCACCGTGGTCACGAAACCAATGAATCCAAAGCCCCGTATAATACACACATTGACCATAATATGAAGTTTATATAGTAAGCCCATGGCCGTTTATACCGTACGTACCAGCGTACCATGTCTTACGATGCATCTTAACAATTAATTAATAGCATAGTTACCAAGTAATTATAGGAAGTAGGCATGCTCATATCATACTCGTGGTCAGTCAACTGACATATCCCACGTTTTTAAGTGAAAAGGTTGTAAGTGTCTACTTACCTCATGCACTCGAGGGATTCCTCCGACAAAGCTAAGTCCTATCATAACGGATACAAGGCATCGTTATTCTAGGCCCTACTTAACCTAAGAATATAGCTAGGCTAAAGCATACACGTGTAAAACTCAAAAACTAGTGCTCTACCCACTGACCGTACGTCCGGCCCCGATGGCGTAAGTCCGCTCAGTGTGTTAAGCACACCGTTTTTAAGATTTGAATAGTGCATGTTTCCTATGACATTTCTAGACCTCTAAACCTCTTCTAATCTAACAAAAGAGCACATGTAATGCAAAAAATAAAAACATAATGAAGCTTTGAAAGAATCTTTTGAAAACATTATCATTTCTTGAGGAAACTTGATGAACACTTTGGAAAACTCAACAAGGTATAAACCAAAGGCTACAACAATATTAAATGCAAAGGAAACAAAGATTACCCCGAAGCTGAGCATGGACATGGTCTCCCCTCTTTGGAAACTCCTCTTTGAAGCACCCTCTCTCACCAAATTCTCTCTCAAAACATAGAAGGGGGTTCTGGTAGACTAGGGGCACACCAGAGGGTGAAAATGGGTGTAAGAAATGAGAGGTGGGGGTGGGTATTTATAGGAAAAGTCTGCCACCAACTCCCTGTCAGAGCAGTAGACGTCCAGCAACCCTAGTGTACGTCCGGTGGTTCTTGCATAGTGGTCCAAAGGGTGTCTCGTACGTCTAGGCATTACCTAAAAGGTATTCCAAAAAGTAGCATACGTCCGGTGGTCCCCCACCATACTTTTGCACTAAAAACAGAAGCGTACGTCCGCCTCCAGAGGGTTAGTGTTTAGCTTCTATTTTCTAAGGGATCAAGGTATGGTTAGGTTATCACTAAGGGTTTTGGGCATTGTTAAAACAACTTTCTTGAAGGCCTTTGCTGATCACTCTTATGGAAAGGATTTCAAATAATGAAAAATGTTATTTTTATCGGGGTATTACATATAGTGACCATCCATTGAGAATAGTTGCATTTTGGTCACGTAACCGTTGGATCCAAAGCCCACACACACACATTTGACCATAAATTTAACTCGTATAGTAAGCCCATGGTCATTATACCGCACGTACCGGTGTATCATGTCATATGATGCAAATTATCTTATCAGTCTTTTACATGCATAGTTTTACAAGTCTCTTTATTATCTTATTAATCAACACAAGTTTTTACAAAAGAGAGTTTACAGTGGTCCCAAAATGTATTTCATGAGAGTTATAAAATATGCATGTTTGATATATATAAAATAAATGTGCAATGCAAGAAAAGTAACAACAAGCATCCATGTGAGATTGTACTCACCCGGGTCGTAAAGCTCCTCCATGTAATTCATTTGAGGCTTCATAACCTCGAATACTAAGAAAAAACCTATCATTAGTTATATTTCTACTAAAACAACTCTAAAATAAGGAAATAGGAGCTATGGGATGGCTAGTGAAAATAAAGTTCCTTGTCACACTCTGTGTAACCCTTCTAAACGTCATTTATTTTATTAGCCTTTAGTTATTTATGATTAGAGGCTAAATCTTCAACTAAGGTTGAAGATAAAGCCTCACCATTTATTTATCTTCATGTTTTTGTGTTTAGTTTAATACTCCATTTGTGGTTTAAATGTTTTATTTGTTCGTTTCAATTCAGTTTTGTGAGAAAATTGTGTTGATTGTTAATTATGAATCGTTAAATGTCCAATATCCGTTATAATTGGTCAGGGGGTACATCGGATGATTCTATAGATTTATCAATTAAATATCCATTGTGATTCTTTAACGGTAAATACATCGGATGATTCAACAAAATTTCATAACGAGAATAGAACATGCATAGGGCTAGGATGTATGAACTAGTGTGACACTAGAACATGCATCGTTTTTAACCGTTTGACGGATGTATGAATTAATCATGCTAATATGTTTATTAATGTGGTGAGGTGGATTCTAGACCTTAGTATTTTTATTTATTTGTTTTTAAGCATTTAGGTTAGTTTACATTTATTGCACGCTTTATGTTCGATATTTGGAACTAGGTTAAGATAGAGTTAGTTTAGGCATAGAATTAGTTTTTCACAAACTCGATTCTTTGTGGGTTCGACCTCGTACTTGCACACCGCTACATTGCAAAACGATTCGTGCTATTGCGAGTACTTATTTTTGTACAATCATTGACCATAAAGTTAACCCGTATAGTAAGCCCATTGACATTATACCATACGTACCAATGTACCATGTCATACGATGTAATTAGTCTTATCAGTCTTTTGCATGCATAGTTTTACAAATCTCATTATTATCTTATTAATCGACACACATTTGCACAAAAGAGAGTTCCCAGTAGTTCCAAAATATATTTCATAAAAGTTGCAAAATATGCATGTTTGATATATATAAAATAGATATGCAATGCAAGAAAAATAACAACAAAGCATTCATGTGAGTTTGTACTCACCCGGGTCACAAAGCTCCTCCATGTCATTCCCTTAAGGCTCCATAACCTTGAATACTGAGAAAAGACTTATTATTAGTTCTAAATCCAACTAAAACTAACCTAGAACATGAAGACAAAGGCTATCGGACGAATGACCAAAGTGGCATTCACTAGAACATTTTTGACCGTGTGTCCGATCTCGTGACCGTACATCCACTCAGAGGGTTTCTGGTAGAACCTCATTTGGTTCAACCGTCCTCCTATCCTCCTAACCTAGTTCCTAAGGCTACCAAAAGGATTTCTAAGACTACCTATCTCAAAACAACATCTCCATGCAAGAGAAAATATGCCCAATAAGAATTAAACGCTAACTCATACTTAAACCAATAATAAGGGAAACAACTTAACTAGAAGCTACAAGCTACAAACTACAAACTAAGCTAACTATGAAAAGCATTTAAGCAGCACAACGATGTAAAAATGAGCTACGCTTAAGTGCATTGCCTCCTTGAAGCAAAACTTCAAGAACCTCCACTCCACTAGCTTCGAACTCAGAAATCTCACACAAAGCACTCACATAGGGTCTCCAGAGGGTTTAAGGGCGAATTGAGTGTGAAATGGGTGAGGGTGTGAGGGGTATTTATAAGGCTGAAAAGTAGCGTACGTCCGGTCCTAGGGGTGTACGTCCTTGTACTATTCACCAGTGGTCTGAAGGCTTCTTCATATATCTAGGTATTATTCAGCGGTTAATCCAAAAAATAATGTATGTCTGGTACTTTGGAGCGTACATCCACATACTATTCACAAAGTATGGCATACTATTTATCAATGTACATCCGGTGGTCCTCTGCGTATGTCCACACTAAAAGATAAGAGCGTACATCCGGTGGTCCCCCAGTGTACCTCCATACTAAAAGACAAGAGCGTACATCCGGTGGTCCCCCAGTGTACCTTCGTACTAATAGACAAGAGTCTACATCTGCCAACCCTAGTGTACGTCTGGTCCAGAAGTCCAATTTTATCAAAATGCCCTTATGGCTGATCCTAATGACTCAAAGTCCAAATTAACAATTTAACTAAGCTACTTAAGCTTAGTTAATTATTTAGGTCACTATACGGGTAATCGGGACTATGAATGAAAATTTGTTAAAGGAATTTATAGCAAAGGAGTTCCAAATGAGGCAACCCATGGTCTAGCAAAACTGGGGACGACGAGAGCACATATTGATAAAGTTTGGATGGAGGTGGTCCCTAGCAGCATCTTAAACATTGTAATTTCACTAGCAGTATGCTCCTTTTATTTATATTTTTTACTCTAGATTTTATATGGAATGAATTAGAAAGATTTCTCAATATATATATCACTGAGATTCGGGACATAATTCCCAACATATCAAACCCTATTGCCTCTCTCTCCCAAATCCTTTCTCTCACCAACAAAACAAAGCCCCACATCCTTAAAAAAAACAAAACAAAACAAAGCCCCAAAAAAAATAGGAGACAAAAGACCAACTGACCGTCTCTCTCTCAGGACTAGCGGATTCGACACTATGATTGTCATGTACTCCGAGCTCGATGCAAACAATGACAAGGATGAGGAGCCTAGCGATCATGGAAAGAGAGGATGGTGGAGGCAAGTGTTGCAAGGGGGGGAGAGGGGAGGTTTTGGATTGAGGGTGAATGTGTTTTCGGAGGTTTGGAAAAATGTGAGCTTTTGGGGTTGGAAACAAATACATATGCAGCCCTTGTTGCTGGCATCTTCAAATTCCTGATCGATGATGTTGAAGAGTGAGAGAGAATACAATATAAAAAATTGGGAAAAATATAAAAAAGCCCCCCAAACTACTAGCCATTTACGATTTAGCCCCCTGAAGTTTCAAAAGTGATAAAATAGCCCCCTAAACTATCGAAAAGTTGCATTTTGGCCGCTCCGTTAGTTGTTGCCATCAAAGTGGATGGAAAAATCAAAAATACGTCGTTTTGGAGATTGTAAGTTACTAAAATACCCTCCAGGAGAAAAAAAATGAAAGCATTAGCTAAAACAGCGTCGTTTTGGCTAAGATTAGGGTTTTCCCTCTTACCAAAACGGCGCCGTTTTGTGTAGCCATTATACCAAAAGCACTTAGCTTCCCAAACTCGATCAAATCGCGACATTTCCCAATACCTAGCCGTCCTTCCGTCTCCCTCCTTGAAAAAATTTCTTGCAGGCCATTGAAGGTAACCACCAAATTTCTGATCGGCTAAGAAGTCTAATTTTGAATATTTCCGCCATTGAAGNAGCCCCAAAAAAAATAGGAGACAAAAGACCAACTGACCGTCTCTCTCTCAAGACTAGCGGATTCGACACTATGATTGTCATGTACTCCGAGCTCGATGCAAACAATGACAAGGATGAGGAGCCTAGCGATCATGGCAAGAGAGGATGGTGGAGGCAAGTGTTGCAAGGGGGGGAGAGGGGAGGTTTTGGATTGAGGGTGAATGTGTTTTCGGAGGTTTGGAAAAATGTGAGCTTTTGGGGTTGGAAACAAATACATATGCAGCCCTTGTTGCTGGCATCTTCAAATTCCTGATCGATGATGTTGAAGAGTGAGAGAGAATACAATATAAAAAATTGGGAAAAATATAAAAAAGCCCCCCAAACTACCGGCCATTTACGATTTAGCCCCCTGAAGTTTCAAAAGTGATAAAATAGCCCCCTAAACTATCGAAAAGTTGCATTTTGGCCACTCCGTTAGTTGTTGCCGTCAAAGTGGATGGAAAAATCAAAAATACGTCGTTTTGGAGATTGTAAGTTACTAAAATACCCTCCAGGAGAAAAAAAATGAAAGCATTAGCTAAAACGGCGTCGTTTTGGCTAAGATTAGGGTTTTCCCTCTTACCAAAACGGCGCCGTTTTGTGTAGCCATTATACCAAAAGCACTTAGCTTCCCAAACTCAATCAAATCACGACATTTCCCAATACCTAGCCATCCTTCCGTCTCCCTCCTTGAAAAAATTTCCTGCAAGCCATTGAAGGTAACCACCAAATTTCTGATCGGCAATTAAGTCTAACTTTGAATATTTCTGCCATTGAAGGTAACCACTATATTTAATTGATTTTTTCGTATTTTTTAGGGTTTGTGGAGAGAGCTCAATCTCGATGGGTTTAGGTCATTTTGTAGCTCTTTTTGTTGGTGTTGTGATGCAATGTGAAGGTAAATTGACTTTATGGTGAATGAAAATGATATGGGTCTCTATGTTTTTGTGTTTTTTTGTGTATATATTTTTTCGTTGGCTGCAAATCCTTTTTTTTTTTTTTGGTATATTTTTTTGCTTGTCTGCTTATTGGGGGTTTTGGTTTCAGTTATTTGTTGATGGGTTTATTGTATTATTGTCGGATGGGTTGCTTTTTTGTTTGCATACAGTTTTTTATTTTGCCGTAGTCCCCATTGTTGTAATGCATGCCATATTCTTGTCGGATGGGTTGCTTGTTTAGAATATAGTCTTTTTTCCATGGTCCCCATTGTTGTAATCCATGCCATGTGTTTGAGTGGACTTTGGTTTTATTTAAGAAACATAGAGACAGACAAACAAAGACAAGTCAGGGCTTAACTTTCTGCTTTGTTTTCAAAAAGGCAGTAAAAAATCAGATAAAATAGTCATATGATCATATAAATGTCATATTTAATAGTCCTATGATCATATTGGGTGTGCATAATGACCATTTATTGTCTAGATTTTAACTTTAGATTGCATGCCTTGTACAATTTAACTTTAATTATTTTTTTATTTTTTATTTTTTATATTTGTTGAATTGACCTTTATTAATTAGTTAAAGTTAAATTGTACTCAATATTTTATTGAGTTGTTAATTTTCTTAATTTTTTTTTTTTGTTTAGGATGACCATACAAGAGCTTGCCTTTGAGGTGCATTACGGTGGTACGATTAATAGGGGGCTTACGTGCACATATGTGGGGGTGATGTAGATGTGCATGTTGAGATGTATGACGAGGACAAGTTGTCGTTTTTTGAGATTGAGGGGATAGTAAAAAAATATGGATACAAGTTAAGGGATCTAGTGTATTACTTAGAACCAGGTTGTAGTACGCAGAGTGGTTTGAAGTTAATTTCATCGGACTACGATATGTTGTGAATGGTTGATGCACATAAAGGGGTACTAGTTATTGAATTGTACCTTGTGTCATTTGATGAGCATGCAGTTAACGATGATGAATATGAAGATGATAATGATGGTCAAAACAATAGGATTGATCGGAATGATCCTTATTGGGAAGAGGTCTTTCAACCGGACTTGTTTGACGAAGATAACAACCCCACTAGGCCATCCATGGTAGGGGCAATGTTGAGGGCAATGTTGAGGAAGGTAATGAGGATGATGGGGAGGGTAATGAGGGTAAGGATGGGGATAAGGATGAGGAGAGTGATGAGGCAGTGGAGGATGATAATCAAAATACAAATGCAGAGGGGGCTGAAAGAGAGAGTGGAAGGGGTAGATGTTATGGTGATGAGGTTGATGATGATGGTGTAGACTCCGACATGGCACATATTGACATTCTTATATCACCTCCCATAAGTAACGAGGAGAATGAGGTTTCTTCTTTTGCTAGATGTGTTATGAGGCTAACAGAATTTCAAGAAACTGACATGTTGAATCCACAATTGAGTAATGGGCAAAGATTTCCCTCGATCAAAGTATTTGAGAAGCTATTAGAGAGAGTAATCTAAAAAATGGGAAGGATATAAGGTTTAAAAAAAATTACTTGGCAAAGTGCATTGTGGTATGTAGGGATCCTAGTTGTAGGTAGCAGGTTTACGGTCGTAAATGTAAGGATCAAGAGTCATTTGAAATCAGATCAATACAAGACAAACATAGTTGTACAAGGTAGCATAGGAATTCGGATGTGAAATCTGCATGGATTGCAGATAAACTGATTGACAAATTTAGAGCACAACCTAATATGCCATTAAAGGCAATTCTTGGGGAAGTGAAAGATAAATGGGGTGTTGATGTGAATAATTGGCAATTGTATAGGGCTAGATGAATCAATCTTCATTAAATAACTGTATGCATAATCACTTATGTGCTTCAATTCATCCATTTCCTTGTAAAAATCAGCTTCAGTGTATGCTGCAGCCACAACCCATAACTTGTCCTTCAATGCAAGACCACGATGACCACTGTCTCTGTAGTTCGCATACAAATGCCTCACACAAAATCGGTGGTCACCCCCATGAAGCACCACATCAAATGCTAGTTGTAGCCCTTACATTAGTTCACAAATAGTAAACAACACTTAGTTACCTTGTTGATGAAAACAACGAAAAACTAAAACAAAGAAACATAATGAACTTAAAGTATAGTTACCTTTTGATGATCAGAAATAAATGTCCATCCTTGTGCAGGGGGGGTGCCAAGATCCGATAGCAAAGACTCAAGAAACCATATCCAACTATCTTTGGTTTCTGCCTCAACAACTGCAAGAGCCACTGGGTACATGTTATTATTGCCATCTTTTAAAATGGCTGACAAAAGCTAACCATTATAAGGCCCCTTCAAAAAGCATCCATCTAACCCAATGATGGGCCTACAACCAGCTCGAAATCCTTTCTTCATGGCAGCCAAAGAGAAATACAACCTATGGAAACATGCTTGATGGTCAGGTAAAGGTCTCTCAACTTTCATCATCAAACAACTACCCTAGTTCATTTGTCTAACTGTTTCACAATAATCCCAAAGCCTATTGTATTGAAGCTTTACTTTGCCTTGAAGCATTTCCTTTGTTGGTCCAAGGCTTGGTTCAATACATCCCCCAAGTGTGATCTTTTAGTGAACAACCTATGCGAGTGCTTCAATGCTTACATCCTAAATGCGCATGACTTGCCGATCATATCGATGCTAGAAATGATAAGGAAGAAGTTAATGAAGAGATATCAGGCAAAGAGGGATGGCATCCGCACCATGACTAGTAGGCTTTGTCCAAGAATTGTTGCCAAATTGGATGAAATTGGAGTGGTTGTTGGGCATTGCTACAACACTTACGCTGGGAAAATTTTATATGAAGTGACACACAACAAGCAATATGTTGTAAATTTGTTGAAGAGAACTTGTGGTTGTATCGATGCTAGAAATGATAAGGAAGAAGTTAATGAAGAGATATCAGGCAAAGAGGGATGGCATCCGCACCATGACTAGTAGGCTTTGTCCAATAATTGTTGCCAAATTGGATGAAATTGGAGTGGTTGTTGGGCATTGCTACAGCACTTACGCTGGGAAAATTTTATATGAAGTGACACACAACAAGCAATATGTTGTAAATTTGTTGAAGAGAACTTGTGGTTGTAGACAATGGGACATGACAGGAATCCCATGTGCACATGTAGTGTCTACAATTTGGTATTTTAATGCAAACCCCGAAGATTATGTAGATGAGTGGTATACAGTTGAGATGTACAAAAAAGCCTATGATGAGATTGTATATCCAATGCATGGAGAGGACCAATGAGTGAAGACAAACTACGACCATGTCGACCCCCCCTAAATAGAATACAACCAGGGAGGCCCAAAAAAGTAAGGACAAGGGGTTTAGAAGAGATGCTTAATCAATACCATATGAGGAATGGTGGAATTAGAATGAGATGCAGCAAATGCAGAAGGGTTGGACACAATAGCAGGACATATCCACGGAATAGAACAGAGGCAGTGAATTATAGGAGAGAAAGCAGTAGTGCAAGAAGGCATGAGGTAAAAGGAGTATTGAAGATTTGTCTTCTTTTTTTTTTTTTTTTCCTTATTTGTTGTTTTTAAAATATGTTAAGGTTTGACAAGTTTGTTATCATAGGAACAAGATGGTAGTACCCAGATTGGACACAATAGCCGGATTGGTCTTTTAGCTTGTAATGCTACAATTTGGTCATTTTGGACGTCTACTATGTAGGGTTAATGGTAGACACATTTAGCTTGTAATGCTACAATTTGGTCATTTTGGATGTGTAATATATAGGGTTAATGGTCGATACATTTAGCTTGTAATGCTACAACTTGGTCATTTTGGATGTGTAATATAGGGTTTTTTAAATGGTAGACACATTTAGCTTGTGAATGCTACAAATTGGTCATTTTGGATGTGTAACATAGAGTTTTTTAAATGGTAGACACATTTAGTGAAACTGGTTTAGTTTGAAGCTATGTGAAATTGAAGAAGTATATCATTATACATCTATACTTACTATGGTATCTTGAGTCTCTTTCTTGAGGTGATAAATCTTTCTTGGATTATATATGTCCTGTTTTTTGGAATCTCTTTAATCCATTTATGTATTGAAAATGTTGTCCCTGTCACATGATTTTTTTCATATCTTGGAAATAATACCAAACTGTTTGGGGCCATGGATTGTCACAAAAACTCCTTGTGCTATTGTTTTCTCCATTGCCACATATACCCATGTACATCCATAATTATTAAATGAAAAGGAGGCTCTTCTTGTATTATTGAAGGTTGATAAGCGCCGAATGTTGCACATTCCAATTCCTTAACTCGCATATGTTAATTCCTTAGCGTTGCTATTTGCTTGATTTTGTTTTGTTTTTGTGTTTCAAGTCAAATACATGAGTTCCGTTGAAAATTGGACTAAAAGGGACAAGTTTGAGCCATTATGTGCTGGGGATCGATCACTGCTGCACCTGTGATCGAGCGCCGTGCGATCGAGCGTACAACCCTGTGATCGAGCGCAATGCGATCGATCGCTGTATCCTTGCGATCGAGCGCACTCGAGGATCCATTAGACAGCAAGCGCCTTTTTACAGCTTAAACGCGATTTTGAGCCTCCTACTTGAACTGGGAAACTGACCTACGGGCTTCCTAGGGTTTCTAGGGTTTTTAGGGTTTTCTTAGTCCTTATAAATAGGCTTTTATACATTGTAAAAATGGTCCGTTTTCCTACAGCGAAAATTGCAGCAAAACATCCTTGGAGTTTAATCATCATCATGAGTGGCTAAACCCCCTTTGTGGGGTATCGATGTAACCCTCTCCAAGCACAATGGTGATTGTATTTGATTCTAGTTAATTCATTTTATGTATGTTGATTGCATAACTGTGAGGATTGCGACCTTTGAATTCTGTTCTTAATATTAATGCAATTTTTATTCAATTACAAAATCAATATTTGCGAAATTCTCTTCTTGTCTTAGAAATTATTTTGCCTGTATTGAACTCAAATCAATCTTATTTTCTGTGATCATAAGATTGATGGTTATGCAATGGGTTTTAATATGCATATGATTAATAGGATTAGATAGACCATGCTTAGGGAAGACGGGTCGTACTATACCCAAGTTTAGAGTAATTTAGGTAGGTGATCTGTGCCAACCGAAGATGGGTTATACTATTCCGTTAATCATATAAAACTTATTAAGGGATTTTATAGTTTGTACCTAGGGAAGACGGGTCGTGCCGCATCTTAGTGGTTAGGTGGACGATCTGTGCCAACGAAGATAAATTATTATTATCCTTTAATATGTATTTTTTTGTTCTTTTATAACATACATATTATAAGTTTCTAGAACTGAATACGGTTACCATTATTGTGCGGAGTGTGGTGAAATCGGTACCTTACTCTCTCTCTCTCTTATATATTCACTTTTAATTTTGCATTTACCTTCATGCACTTTAAATTTACAAAACAACCAAATCTCTTTCGCTAATTAGGTTAAATTTCGTCTTTTGAATTTAATAACGAAACCCCCATAGTCCTTAATGTTCGACACCCTCAATATAGCCATATTCTACGGGGATTCGTTCTATTGCGAGTGGTTAATTTTATCATTGATATTTTTGGTCGTAAAATCACTACATCAATTTTTGGCGTCATTGTCGGGGACTGTTAACGGTTTAGTTATTAAGTTTTAAGGATTAAGTTTAGCTTAATTTTTAGTTTAGTTTTTTTTTTTCTTTATTTTCAATTTTCGAATTTTAATATTTTTGTTCAAGTTCACGTTCAGCTTTGCAGGTGCCCATTCTGTAACTGCGATTGATCACAACCCATGTGCGATCGAGCATAGTTCTGCACAAAACAAGCTGCTGCGATCAAACCTTCTACCCCTGCATTCGCTGCCATCTTCGGCATTGCGATCGAACGCACCCTGAAGTGCGATCGATCTAACTAGTCAGGCAGAAATCAAACTAGTAAACGACCCAAAAAAAAAAAAATGTCATATATCAGACTTTAAACTACAATAACACCCAAGTTGGGTCAGACTGAGGAACATATCAATCCACCTGCATTGATATGAAATATTCATGACTTTCCCTATTTTAATCACAAAACAAACCCCTAAAAAAATTGATCTGAACCATTGTTAGAATGAGAATCAACTCCAAAACAAACCCTAAAAAAATATAATTCTGGCTAAAAAAATATAAGTCTAATCTAAACCATTGTTAGAATGAGAATCAACTCCAAAACAAACCCCTAAAAAAATATAATTCCGGCAAACTTGACAAAGATAATTAAAAACAATATAATTCTAAACAAACATGTTAGTCACCCACGATTCACAAATAATTCCTAAGAAATCGGAAAACCCCTAATTATTAAAACCCTAAATTTGCACCTTGTATTTACCGTATCCAATAAACCTTCTACCAATATTTTTCTACATGCGAGAAGTCATCACTGGTGATTCAATTGCACAAAGGCATCTCGTACGTGCAGGGGTAGACTTCGCCAACGAACTTCCCACTGAAAGTCCACAAGCCCTCACATCATCGTCAATGAACTCACTTGTAATCTCCTCCATCGTTGATGAGCTGTGAGCCGGAGAGGATAAGCTTTTATGCTCTCGCATGGAGGTTCAATGGCCTATGGGAAATTTTTTCAGGGAAGGAGACGAATGGATGGGTAGTGATGTGGTGATTTCGTGACCAAAAATATATCAATAATAAAATACCACTCGCAATAGGACGAATAACCATATCATATATATCTTCTATTGTGATTGGTTAAGCTTAATCATATCTTTTAGGTCCTCTCAAATTGTGCTTTAAACCCAAAATTAATGGTTTTTCTTGCATCTTTATTAAATACCTGAAAACACAGAAACAACACAAAATCAAACAAATAACAATGCTAAGGAATTAACATATGCGAGTTAAGGGGATTGAATGTGCAACATTCGGCGCTTATCAGGTAAGTATTGGGAAATGTCACGATCTAATCGAGTTTGGGAAGCTAAGTGTTTTTGGTATAATGGCTACACAAAACGGTGCCGTTTTGGTAAGAAGGGAAACCCTAATCTTAGCCAAAACGGCGCCGTTTTAGGTAATGCTTTCATTTTTTTTTTTTTTTTT